>CM042334.1:13909287-13916787 GCA_023566125.1 Zingel zingel
CCCCACTGTAAGAAGGCATCTGTGATCTTCATCACACAGGATCCCCTGAGATACTAGACCTTTGTCAATCTGATTTAGAGTTAAAACCTGCTCTATAATTGTCTTAAATGGTTTCCCTTAACAGGCTTTTTCCCATTTGTAAAATGCATTTGCCGTGTCACAGGCCATAAACGTGAAAAATATCGCAATCTAATTGCAGGCTTCTTTTGCAGTCCGGATGACAGGATCACAGTGCCATTAAAAATGATGGTGACTGTAATTGTGAGGAGTGCTGCGTGTCAGTGTGTAGAATTGATGGAAACACTAACCTCTGTGCAAACTGACCAGCTAACCCTCCTCACTGGGCCCTGAGGAAGTAATGAACTCAAGCAGCTGACTCAATTCCCCAGCATGTGTCAGCACACACGTAGCATGCACTGTCACAAAGGATTTATACATTATATGATCACTGTGCAGACATTGTGGAGGCACTCGTGCAGTTTCTCTTGACATGCAAATGTGCAGACACTCTTTCCAATGTAAAAATGAATATCCTTAGCAGACAACACAAACTTTAATTTTAATGACATCAAAGAGTCGTCTCTTCTTCTCACCCCTAAACGTTCTGCTTATTTGCTCCGCTGAACTTAATTTTTTCTCAGGAGAGTCATTTTCTGTGAGCAGCACGATGTCTTGTCTCTCATGACTGTGCTAATGTTGTTTGTAAAGCCAACGTGTGTTTAAGTAGAAACTGTGACTGTGAAATAACCAGAAGATAATTTAGATTTTTCATTATTTGCTTTCTGCTTAATATCTATAAATGTCAAAGGAGATTTGTTTTGGCAGGATCCTCTGTTGCTTTCCAGAAATGTGAAAGTGCTTATAAGCGCATGCCATACATTCATAAAGCTATGTAAGACTTTCAACATTAAAGTGCTCATATTGTGCTTTTTGGCTTTTTCCCTTTCCTTTATTGTGTTATTTATCTTTTTTGTGCATGTTATAGGTTTACAAAGTGAAAACGTCCACCCCAAAGGGACTTACCATCTTTAACAGAAAACACTGTTCACAAACTGCTCCAAACAGTCCAGCCTTTACTTCCGTGACAAATGTACGTCACTTTGTAGCACACGTTATAATGCTCGCCTAGCTGCTAGCGTGGCACGCCCTCATACTCTGCTTCTAAATGGAAAGTTGTCCTTACCTAGGTACTGCGCATGTGCGACTCCCAACAAAGATGGAACAGAAGTGAGATGCCTCACTGGGTAGCTCAAAAGAGGAACTGCAGCAACAAAAATATGGTGTTTTTTGAAAATTAAAACATGTAAACCTCTTCTGGTACAACCTCTAAATACAATTATGAACCTGAAAATGAGCATAATATGAGAAAGCCCTTCCACACATCTTAAACAAATTTGTCTGACCTAAGATATTTCATTTTGAATTCTTCTAAAACTACATTACAGCCCTACTCTAGTCCCTTGTAAACTTGTTGCCTTTTTTGTTAAAGCACTAGGTCAAAACACTTCTTCGCTTTCTTATAGACAGTTAGATGAGGAGAAAACCAAAGTGTAATAAAACAATAATTAGCTGTTTTATGGCAGGTTATGTCCCGGACTATTTCATGAGCTGGTACTTCCAGGTACTTATTTCAATCTCACAGTGACAATAAGACTTAAGAAAGAGTCATACACATAACCCTCCATGAAATGGCCAATTGTTGTTTTTGCACTTTGGTTTCTGTACAAATTGAAAGATGAAATATAGCATGTTAAATTAGTACGCTTTAGAGGTAGATTTTGCTGCCTTTGAACAAAGCCAGGCTACCTGTTTCCCCTGTTTAAGCTAAGCTAAGCTAATTTATTACTGGCTCTAGCTTTATATTTCACAGACATTTATCAGTTATCTAACTGAGTACCTAAAATGTAGCCTAAATCTAAATCTTAACAGTTAGCAATGTGTGGCTTGGCTTTATGTGGTACATAAAAAGAATCACCTTTCCAGTGCTTTTTTTCAACGTACACTTTGTTGTAGTCCAGTTTCACGTTAAATACCCTCAGTAGGACATCTGGCGTTAAAATCTCCTCAAGCAACAGATCAAATGTGCATTAATGGGAGATTTAATTCAATGACACTAACCCTAACCTTTATTTACTTTTGAGGCAAATTCCTCATAAATAGTCACTTTTGTGACTGACAGTCCATCTGATATGACGACAACTTTGTTGTCTTTCGATAACTTTTTTTTCTAATTTGCTGGCTACTGCAGCAATATGAACTGGAGGGGGCTTGAAATATTGTGTCTCCGGTTGGCTTTTAAATATTTTATTCAAAGCCATTCTGAAACAAATAAACAGAAAAAGGAAAGAAACAAATTAATATGACAGAAAGAATAAGACAGCACACATCAGTAAAATAGCTCACAGCCTCTGATTTATCGACTGTAGGCCTAGGGCTTGGCTACTATCTGCTCTATCGAACTGCGGGACTTTTGCTTTCATGTTCCCGCCACTGATGCTTCTGCCTTATCTCCATCGTTCTATTGTTCTATCCTCAAATGGCAGCTAATAGCCTATGGTTATGGCAGCTAGTAGCCTACCCACACCGGTTTAAAGTCCTCTCACATTATTTTTTATATTTATGTTGTGTTATTTTGTCCAAAACGTCACTGGACATTTACCAATCTAAAAACTACGTATTTATAAACTCCAGTCTCATTAAGTTCTAAAGTTAAAAAAAATAAAAAATTGTTAGCTAGACAAGATAAGTTAGAGTTAACCAATTTAGTGAGCTATTTTCGTTAAAGACACAGAACAATGATAAATACATATTAGCCTAATACAGTATTAACCCTATTGGACAACATTGTCTGTATAATAAGTTGTGAATTAGTAAGCTATTAGCTAATTTTGACAAGAGGAAAAAGACACCTACCTTTCTCCTGGATTGACAGAATCAAAATGTCTGTCAATCTGTTGTCTGTTGTGATTGCTTTGATGTTCCTTCTTGATCTTCCCGCCACTGACGATACTCCTTGCGCGAGACATTAGGCCTACTGTAAAATCTGTCAGGATGTGCCCGTGTGGCATCTATCTATCTATATTGTAAAATGTAAATGAATGAATACTTAATTTCGAAAATACAAAAAATAGCCTAAGCTTCTAAAACTTCCTAAACTTCTGTAAAGAAGAAAAAAGCAATATAAGATAAAATAAAAAAATTCGGTGTGTATGTGTGTGTGTGTGTGTGTGTGTGTGTGTGTGTGTGTGTGTGTGTGTGTGTGTCACGTCCACAGTAGCCTACTGAACCAGAACGAAGAACAGACTGAGAAGAAACAGACAAAGTAGCCTAACCATGACACTTTCTTTTCGAACAGACAGAGAGCAGTTGTGCAGGATCTTTTGACAGTAAGCACTAATATCTTGTTCACACCAAAGCAAAATAAAACAAGCATTTTTGTGTTGCGCCATTCGCGTGAGTTTGATCGCGGGGTCATATTTGGACCATTTGTGTTTACAGTAGCCTAATCGCGTTACTCGCGTACCCACCGGTGCCACTTCCAGCACGACTTGAAGTAGGCTACAGATTATACCGTTTTCTAATTGCAATAAACACATACAAAGTATGCCGAAATAACAACACCATGATGATGATGATTAGTAAAAAGTCTGGAATCATACATGATCAGGTCAGTCCACAAGATGACAAGCAAACAACTTCTAAAATGCTTGTTTTCTGAATGGAGTTTGGATCGATCAAAGTCAAAAGTCAAAGTCAAAGTCAAGTTTATTTCATCCATAGAAATGGAAATTACAGTGCTCATACCCGCCTAATACAATACAATAAATACAATATAATACAATACAATACATAAATATAGTACCGAATTTATAAAAATGTACGTTTAAAGTGCTTGTTGTGCTGTCCGATAGTCTGAGGTATAAAAGAGAGAGCATACTGCTTAGTTCGTGTCACAGGGGGCCTTAGCCTACCGCTACGTTCCATAACTCTGCCCGTCAAATTACCATGAAGAGGGTGACTCCCTCGTTATTTTCTGTGTCATTTTTGCTAGACGGATGCCATATACTTGATCCACTGTATTTAACTCTCCTACCATTTTTCCAGCCCTTTTGGTCACTCTATCAATCCTGGCCTTCTCGGTTATCCCAGCATCCCCCCCCCCCCCCCCCCCCCCCCACCCAACCCACCACACAGTAACTCCAAACACTACATATCACTTACATAAAAAACATTCTCACCACATCTGTATTCACCTTAAAGGACTGCAACTTCCTCATACAGTATACAAGTGGACTTAATTTTTTCATCAGTAAGTCAACATGATCTGACCATGTTAGCCTATCATTAAAAACAATGCCCAAATACTTGTATGTGCTCACTCTTTCTATTACTGAACCTTTAATTTACACTGCCTCAGTTGTCATCTTATTTCTCCTGTAATCAATGACTAATTCTTTAGTTTTCTTAACATTAAGTTCTAGGAAATGAGTGTCACAAAAATCAACAAAAGCTTTTATCTCATTTTGATAGTGACTATAGTCATCATTTTCAATTAACCCAATGAGCGCTGTGTCGTCAACAAATTTAACAACTTGACAGCTTGCCTGCTGTGGACGGTAGTCTGCAGTGTAAATGGTGAAAAGAAAGGGTGATAAAACAGTTCCCTGAGGTGACCCTGTGTTTGTCATGATCTTGTCTGACTTAACTTTTGAGTTTAGCTTAACAAATTGAGACCTGTTCTCTAAGAAATTTAGAATGAAAGAAATAAATACACCTGGAACCTTTATCATTAAAAGCTTATTTACTATGATGTGTGGTTGTATCGTATTAAATGCTGAGCTAAAATCATAATACAGAATTCTCACACACCGTCCCCCTTCATCTAGGTGAGCATAGACACTGTCCAGTTTACAGACAATGGTATCCTCTGCCCCTCTCCCTTTCTGATAAGCAAATTGGCAGGGGTCAAGATAATCCTCCACATGAGGCTTCAGACTATTTAACACAATTTTCTCACATACTTTCATAGCTATGGAAGTTAGAGCCACTGGTCTTAGATCATTCATACACTCAACGGTTGTCTTTTTAGATACTGGTATAATGCAAGATTGTTTCCATAAATCCGGTAAAACTTTATGAGAGAAACAATAATTAAAAATACTTGAAAAAATACTTGCTAACTGAAAAGCACAGCCTTTTAATACTTTTGGAGACAGTCCATCTGGACCTGCTGCTTTGGTAGCTTTCAGCCTCATAAACATAACATATACCTCCTGATTATTTGTTTGCAGGGTATAGTTATCATCCGCTGTGCTCCCAATCATATCCTTGAATCTTTGTCTTTCATCAGAAAAGTCTATTTTGTCAAATCTATTATAGAAATGATTTAGGTTATTAGCATATTCCCTTGTGCCATTTAACTGGGATCTATTTACCTTCCCTTTCCCTGCATATCCACTCATTAACCGCATTCCTTCCCAGACTTTCTTCATATCATTCTCTTTAAAATAATTTTCTATTTCACATTTATACCGATATTTCTCTTTATTTATTTCCCTTTTAAGTTCTTTGTGGATCTTTTTCAGTGTATTCTTATCTCCCCTAGGATTTCCTTTTGTCATTAATTAACCTTTTAGTTTCAGCATTCATCCATGGTTTACAATTTGCATATACCTTAACCTTCTTTTCCTGCACAACCATATCATTGCAAAAATGTATATACCCACAGACGGATTCGGTAAATTAATTATATCCTTGGCACTATTTTCAAAAACCTCCAAGTTCGTATTTTCAAATGAATCTTTCAGTCTCTCCATCGTGTCTTTTGTCATCTTTTTCACCGTGATCGTTTCCTTTTTGTGCCTCTTTACGAGTGGGATATATTTGGGACAGAGCAGGATCAGATTGTGGTCCGCCTTGCCCAAACTCTGCAAACTTTTGGACATAAAGGCCTACGCATCCTTGACCTTAGTGTAACAGTGGTCGAGGACCGTTTCGCCCCTTGTGTTACACTTGACATGTTGATAGTAGTGTGACCCACTTGACTTTACAATACAATGGTTAAAATCCCCCGTTATCACAACAAACACGTCAGGCGACGCAGACTCAATCCTGTACACTGCCGCTTGTATCTCCTCGGCCGCCTCCTTAGCCACATTTTTATGTGGCACATAAACTGCCATCACAACCACATGTGAAAATTCACGAGGGATATAATATGGGCGAACACTGACAGTCATTATCTCAGAGTTTAGGGTACAAGTATGTGTCTTAATGGACATATTATTTGGGTGGCAATATTCCTCATTCACATAAGCTACACCATAAGTCCGCCGCCTCCTTTCTTCCCCGAATCCGCAGTTCTATCCCCTCGAAAAGCTTTAAATCCATCCACCGCCACTAGTTCATCAGTGTGATTTCTGTTGAGCCAAGTTTCGGTAAAGACCATCAAACCTATTGATCTATATTCGTGGAGAAACAGGGCATTGGCTCTCAGTTCGTCCATTTTGTTTCCAATCGACTGGACATTTCCCATGATCATAGACGGGATGTAGGGCCGACATCTCCGTGATTTAAGTCTCCTTAAAACTCCGCCAGATTTACCTCTCTTTCGTCTTATTACCTCTTTCGGGAACTCTTGGAAATCCACCACGGTAGCCAGTTACCCACTCCGCCATTGTTCCAGGCCAGCTCCAATCCCTTTCAATTCAGCAAGCGAATAACAAACTCTCACGGCATAACACCCTCAATTGTCCAAAGACTGCAAGAGGTATGTGCAAAACAGCAACAACCAGCACTTCTTGACGTCCATTGCGATAAAAAGTCTAAAAATATAAAAGAAAAATCTAAAAATAGACGGGGGTAGCTTGGTCTGCCACAGGAGCAGCGACCGGAGGTAGAGGGGGGAGTTCTATCAGATCAGGTTTGTGTGTGTGTTTGTGTGTGTTTTGTGTGCGTGTGTGTGCGTGTGAGTGTGTCTGTCTGTGTGTGTGTGCGCTCGCGCGTGTGTGTGTGTGTGTGTGTGTGTGTGTGTGTGTGTGTGTGTGTGAGAGAGAGAGTCAGTCCCTCCAGGGGTCCGTTTCAGAAAGCAGGTTTAGTGAAAACTCTGAGTTTGCTAACCCTGAGATGAGGGAAACTCTGGGTTTTCTGTTTCAGAAAGAGAAGTAACTTAACCTCAGAGTCAGTTACTATGGTAACTTAACCTCAGAGTCAGTTACTATGGTAACTGAGCCTGTGAACGTAACCTGGTCTGGAGCAGGTTTTCTTCAATAAACCTTGAGTTTCTTCTTAATATATCCATGGTTTCTTCTCACTCATTTCCTCATTCATTAATTCAGTCTGTATCAGGCGCATTTTAATGCAGTTTGTTATCTGCATGAATACAAACTTAATAAATAAAACGTATTGTTAGGCAGATTATAAAACGTTTCTTTCTCAAACATGTCATGTCCTTTTTGTCGACGATCCCGTTGATGAAAAAGCTGTATTACTTCACAGAGA
>CM042334.1:13921787-13999287 GCA_023566125.1 Zingel zingel
TGTGTGTGTGTGTGTGTCTGTGTGTGTGTCTTTGTGTGTCTGTGTGTGTGGCTTTGTGTGTGTGTGTGTGTGTCTGTGTGTGTGTGTGTGTGTGTGTGTTTGCATGTGTGTGTGTATGTGTGTGTTTGCATGTGTGTGTGTGTGTGTGTGTGTGTGTGTTTGCATGTGTGTGTGTGAGTGAGTGTGTGTGTGTGCGTGCGTGTGTGTAAAGAATAGCTAAAATGCTGGATTAATAGTTGAAGTGGCTGGCGCTAAACTGAATTGTTGGCTTGAAAAGTTCAACAATGCCAAACGATGTAGAACATTGAGGGGTCTGAATTTATTTTCTAACTGAAATTAGGAATAAGTATAAAGAGAGAAAGAAGAGAGAGAGAGAGAGAGAGAGAGAGAGAGAGAGAGAGAGAGAGAGAGAGAGAGAGAGAGAGAGAGAGAGAGAGAGAGAAAGAAAAGAGAAAAAGAAAAGAGAAAAAGAGGAAGAAAAGACAGATATAATTATTTTCCTGTCTGGGGAAAAGTGCTGTGTCATGCTCTAAAGATTATCACAACATTACATTACATGTCACTTAGCTGACACTTTTATCCAGAGCGACTTCCAATTGCTATATATGTCAGAGGTAAAACACATCTGAAGCAACTACGGGTTAGGTATCTTGCTCAAGAACCCATTGGTTAATGCATTACAGCAAGATTGAAACCCAGTTCTCCCAAACCAAAGTTATAGGTCATATCCACTGAGCCAAAAGTATAAGGCATATCACATAACTGAGCACATTGGCTGAAACTAGACAAAAATACCTAAGTTTTCATGTATAAATTGTGTATGACAAGTAGAAATTGTGGGCGTGAGAGCAATTTATAGAGAAGGGACAAAGATAATTTTGTTAAGCAGCTGTGCTCTGGCGATGACATCATCCACTCTAACACACTCACTAGAAACGCAGAAAAATACTGAAATGATCACTAAACTTAAACAGCTTTTTCACAAAAACTGTAAAAGATATCAAACTGAAAAGCAATAGCCTAATACCTGAAGTGTTTGTGAACATTTTAAAGTTTGTTTGGCGTCTGTAGGTGAAAGTATGGAGGGGCTGAACATTTTGGGAGCGGAAGAAGATTTGAAGGATTTGAAGCATGCTCTCATTGACTTCAATGTTAAAAAAAAGTCTTTAAAAGCTTAATATTTTAAAAAGTATAAATAGTAGAAAAAAAGTTGAAGAAGTCCCGTCATTAGCTGAAAGAGCTGAACATTTTAAAAGTTGAATGGTTTTAATAACTGAACGTATGCCGAAGTTACGGAGAACCAAAAAACGTACGGAATAATAATAACTAGAAAATGCATTTCCTGCAGAAAATGCGTGGGAATGCTGAATACTGAATTGCTAAAGCTAAACTGGATGAATAGCTTAAATCAGTAAGAAGAAGTTGAAGTAATGCGAATAGTTGAAAAAGTGGAAATCGGTTTAACGAGTATGAATTTCATTCAAAAGTTGAATAACACCACCAATGTATAAAAGAATTTATTTTTATTTTATCTGAAATTATGAATCAGTATGGAAGACTTACAAATGTTGTGAGAAACATTGATGAAAATGCAACAAATTGTCTACCTATATACAGTGGTAACACACCTTTGAGGCAAGTATGGCTTAAGTGTTTACCTCAGGGACACATTGATTGATGTAGCTCAGTGGAATTTGAACGCTGCTTTCCCACATGACAGTCACGTGTCAAATCCACTACACCATCACCAACCATGGCTGGAAGATGGTACTTCAGCTCTAATGTGTGTGTGTATAGATGTGTGGCGTGTGTGTGTGTCTGCATATGTGTGTTGGTGTGTGTCTGTGTGTGTGTGCTTGTGTGTGTGTGTGTGTGTGTGCTTGTGTGTGTGTGTGTGTGTGTGTGTGTGTGTGTCTGTTTGTGTGTGTGTGTCTGTGTGTGGCTGTGTGTGTCTGCATGCATGTGTGTTTTGGTGTGTATGTCTGTGTGTGTGTGTGTGTGTGTGTGTGTGTGTGTGTGTGTGTGTGTGTGTGTGTGTGTGTGTGTGTGTGTGTCTGTGTGTGTGTCTTTGTGTGTCTGTGTGTGTGGCTTTGTGTGTGTGTGTGTGTCTGTGTGTGTGTGTGTGTGTGTGTGTTTGCATGTGTGTGTGTGTATGTGTGTGTTTGCATGTGTGTGTGTGTGTGTGTGTGTGTGTGTTTGCATGTGTGTGTGTGAGTGAGTGTGTGTGTGTGCGTGCGTGTGTGTAAAGAATAGCTAAAATGCTGGATTAATAGTTGAAGTGGCTGGCGCTAAACTGAATTGTTGGCTTGAAAAGTTCAACAATGCCAAACGATGTAGAACATTGAGGGGTCTGAATTTATTTTCTAACTGAAATTAGGAATAAGTATAAAGAGAGAAAGAAGAGAGAGAGAGAGAGAGAGAGAGAGAGAGAGAGAGAGAGAGAGAAAGAAAAGAGAAAAAGAAAAGAGAAAAAGAGGAAGAAAAGACAGATATAATTATTTTCCTGTCTGGGGAAAAGTGCTGTGTCATGCTCTAAAGATTATCACAACATTACATTACATGTCACTTAGCTGACACTTTTATCCAGAGCGACTTCCAATTGCTATATATGTCAGAGGTAAAACACATCTGAAGCAACTACGGGTTAGGTATCTTGCTCAAGAACCCATTGGTTAATGCATTACAGCAAGATTGAAACCCAGTTCTCCCAAACCAAAGTTATAGGTCATATCCACTGAGCCAAAAGTATAAGGCATATCACATAACTGAGCACATTGGCTGAAACTAGACAAAAATACCTAAGTTTTCATGTATAAATTGTGTATGACAAGTAGAAATTGTGGGCGTGAGAGCAATTTATAGAGAAGGGACAAAGATAATTTTGTTAAGCAGCTGTGCTCTGGCGATGACATCATCCACTCTAACACACTCACTAGAAACGCAGAAAAATACTGAAATGATCACTAAACTTAAACAGCTTTTTCACAAAAACTGTAAAAGATATCAAACTGAAAAGCAATAGCCTAATACCTGAAGTGTTTGTGAACATTTTAAAGTTTGTTTGGCGTCTGTAGGTGAAAGTATGGAGGGGCTGAACATTTTGGGAGCGGAAGAAGATTTGAAGGATTTGAAGCATGCTCTCATTGACTTCAATGTTAAAAAAAAGTCTTTAAAAGCTTAATATTTTAAAAAGTATAAATAGTAGAAAAAAAGTTGAAGAAGTCCCGTCATTAGCTGAAAGAGCTGAACATTTTAAAAGTTGAATGGTTTTAATAACTGAACGTATGCCGAAGTTACGGAGAACCAAAAAACGTACGGAATAATAATAACTAGAAAATGCATTTCCTGCAGAAAATGCGTGGGAATGCTGAATACTGAATTGCTAAAGCTAAACTGGATGAATAGCTTAAATCAGTAAGAAGAAGTTGAAGTAATGCGAATAGTTGAAAAAGTGGAAATCGGTTTAACGAGTATGAATTTCATTCAAAAGTTGAATAACACCACCAATGTATAAAAGAATTTATTTTTATTTTATCTGAAATTATGAATCAGTATGGAAGACTTACAAATGTTGTGAGAAACATTGATGAAAATGCAGAAATATGCAACAAATTGTCTACCTATATATGTCAGTGGTAACACACCTTTGAGGCAAGTATGGCTTAAGTGTTTACCTCAGGGACATATTGATTGATGTAGCTCAGTGGGATATGAACGCTGCTCTCCCACATGACAGTCATGTGTCAAATCCACTACACCATCAGTATATGAGTCTTTGTGTGCATGTGTGTGTGTCTGCGTGTGTGTGTTGGTGCATGCGTGTCTCTGTGGGTGTGTGTGTGTGTGTGTGTGCGTGCGTGCGTTTGTGTGTGTATGTGTGCGTGTGTGTGTCTGTGTGTGTGTGCCTTTGTGTGAAAAAGTTAAAAGCTTATGCTAAACAGAACGGTTGGCTTCAAAAGTTGAATAATGACAAAAGATGTAGAACATTGTGAGGTCTGAGTATATTTTCTAACTGATAATGACTCACAAATGCAGAAATATGAAACAAATTGTATGTAAAATCTTAAAGCTCAAATGCATTGAACTGCTGAAACATGTGTGTGTGTGTGTGTGTGTGTGTGTGTGTGTGTGTGTGTGTGTGTGTGTGTGTGTGTGTGTGTGTGGCTGTGTGTGTCTGCATGCATGTGTGTTTTGGTGTGTATGTCTGTGTCTTTGTGTGTATATTGTGTATATTTGCATGTGTGTTTATGTGTGTGTGTCTGTTTGTGTGTGTGTGTGTGTGTGTGTGTGTGTGTGTGTGTGTGTGTGTAGAGACACAGAGGCAGACAGACATATGACATATGTCAGTGTCCATGAACTTACACTCTGCTAGATGGCCTAGTTAAAAGTTGAACATGTAGGATCTGCCCTTAGTCCTGGGCATGTTCATCCAGCAAGCTCTTGTCAAGCGGCCGTTCCGTCATTTCCATTCGCCCGTTTCGTGTTGAGAAAATCCTCGGCTTTGGTGCTTGAGTCAAAAATGTGTTGATCCTGCCCGTGGATGAGCTTCAGTCTGGCCGGGTAGAGTAGGAAGGCATGGAGTCCTCGCTTCCTCGCGTCTTCCATGGCAGGGGAGAAAGCCCGCCGCCGCATTACTGTGTAGCTGCTGAAGTCTGGAGCAAGACAGGTGTTGTCCGGGAACCTTGGAGTATTTTGTCCCGGTCGGTGAAACGTAGCATTTTGCATATTAGTGTCCGAGGACCTCGATTGCCAGTAGCCGGAGGGCCAACGTGGTGCGCTCGCATGATTTCCATCCGTTGTTCACCCAGGTTAGGGAACAATTTCAGGAGATTTGTGGAGATGAATTGGGAGGCGTCATTTTCACAACTACAAGAAAAACTGGAGTCGGAGCACAGCGAGTTATACCATATAACCAGGTGCTCCCTGTACAGGGAACTTGCTTTGTTTTATCTAACGTTAGCACTGCTGTCTCTCTCTCTATCTCTGCTATTTCTCTAGCTCGCTCAGCCGCTTTGTTTTATCTAACGTTAGCACCACTCCACGCTCTCGGCTGCTTTTTGGAACCTAAATACTGCCAGATTTATTTTTTTTCTACAATAGCACTCTAGTCAACTTTTTCTTGTCAAAAAAGATGCCAAGTGTGAATATAGCCATAGATGATTTTGTGGCTTGAAAATGCATTTAGACTGTTGATTAGTTATAAATGATCTACATACATGTTTATCCAGAAGCAGTGACAGTACAGGAAAGCATACAATGAAAGCTTAATGCATCCAGTGATTTAGAACCGATGTAGGGTTGTTTTTTGTTTTGACCCTTCTGCTTCCTGTACTGTTTTCTCTAGATGTTGTCTGGTGTACCGACTGCTCCTCGATGAGCACCCACAATGCACCCTGGCGAGCCAAGCCCTGTTAACAAGAAGCAGAAGCATCTGACATACTAATACCGCTGTTCATTACTACTAGTAAAGCTACTACTACCACGATTATTACTACTACAGCCACAATTGAAAGCCCGTTTCTGACTTGGCACAAACTGCTTTCTGACTTACCGCTCTCAGTACAGTTGCCTCCTTCAGCCTTCGAACACGCTTTTCTGTTTGTTTCTGTGAGTTGGTCTGACCTCCAAAAACATTAAACAATGGCGGAACACAGGTCTGACCTCCCAAAACATGTTACAGTTACAGCAGACTTTTTCAGGAGACATTTGCCCCAAAAAAACTGGCAGTGCTTTGTCCAGGGTAAACATGGCAGCAAGGGCACCATGTTTCTAGGATACTGACTGCTGCAACAACAGTTAAGGCTCCTTCCTCTGCAGAAACATTTGTCATTGATGACCCTACAATTGCACTTTAACTGTCTGCTAGTTCATACCTGATCAATAAAACCGCTTTTCTCTCTTATTTGCAGCAAAGTGTTTGAAGCTGAACGAGCAGCACTTCATTTTATTTATTTATTTATTTATACATACACACACACACATATACATACATATATATATATATATATATATATATATATATAGGCTGTCAGCATTAACGTTAATCGCGATGTGATTGAGGGCCGAGCATAATACGTTCTTTTTTTTTTTAATCGTATTAATCGTATGCCGCCATTTATTAATTTATTTTCACTTCACTCGGCTTTGCGTCGTGCCTAACAGGCTACTATTTTGCCGTACTTCCTGGTAACACATCCTGCTGCTGCAGGAATAGCAACGCAGATTTCGGTGCCTCATTCTGGTGCCAATGATATGCCTGCACTTCTCTCTGATGCTCTGAAACAGACGTTACAGGCAACAGAAACATTGCTGCACGTGACACTAGTTAACACTACACTCGACAGCAGCTAACGTTAGCCTACCGCTAGCTAGTAGCTGGATTAAACACGGTTACAATGCTGACAGCTAACGCTAAACGGTGTAAAGTGTGTCTGTATTTCACTGTAGAGGATTCCGACACCGGGATGTAACAATCTGCAGCTGCTGTTGTCGGAAAAACACAGACGGTGCGTTCAATGAAACTAGTAATTTACAGTCTCGTGGTGCATTCAAAGTTGTTGTTAAATGCCCTTTTCCCATCAGCTATTTACTAGCGAAATAAGTTATTGTTACATTATTATTAAACATTTAATTTTGACAATATGGCCTAAGCAATAAACAAGCCATTCTTTAATGTCACCAACTGTTTATTACCCTTCTTTTTTTTTTTACTTTCTTAAAAAGTATAGGTTCAGGCACAGTTAAGGCACCGGTACTGTTTTAAAAGTACTGCTTTAGCACCGGTCTCCAAACCAAACAATACCCAACCCTAATATTGACTCTAGATTCAAATGTGTGACTAGATTAAATATATAATAAACAAATACAAATCTTAAAATCAAGTTCATGAAGTCATTTTCTTTGCATTCATTTGATTCCCAATCAAGATACTGGTAATAATTGCTTTCCATTTTTAATATGTACTTAAAAACAGTTCTGAAATGCAAAATAATAGAATTTTAATCATGTGATAAAACAAACGATTAATCGCGATTAAGAAAATGTAATCGTTTGACAACCCTAATATATATACACATGTGTGTCTGTCTAGTTGTTGGGGTATAATGCTTTTCACTGCTATTTGTTTTAAATTCCTCCTCCCACCAATAACTTTTTTAATTAAATTATCCCCACTACCCCTGATGGCTCTCTTCAATAAGTATATAGTCATTTGTATTAACTAAAAAAGTACTTTGCATGTTTTAAAGGTGATCCTTCAGCAGTAACTTTGAAGGCTTGAGTGCTAGTTGAACCCATGAATATATCAAAAATATGCTTTGGTATCTTGGGTGCAGGAAGTTAGGTATTCCCCTAGTTAGTTGGCAAGGTGTTCTGTCTGTTCACCTCCAGGCTATGGTGTACTGTCCAGTGAGCCCTGTTCCCTTACAAATGTTCTGAACAAAAGAAGTGCACTTTACAGTATGTATGGGGCTAGGGCATCATCTGACATATTTTACTAGATGTCCATTCACTGTGTACGTATAAATGTTTACATTTTTCTTATTTGTATAATTTTGAAGCTGTGAATTACTTGTAATATTGATGATATGTTTGCTCATATGTAGGGATGGGTCTGAGTATGGCTTCTGGGCTTGGTCCAGGAACCTGGAGTTTGGGCTGCCATAAATAAGTCTGCCCCCTTCAGAGCCATGGAGTTATTACAGAAAGCAGTGCAGTGGGCAGAGATGTTGCACTGAATGTGAAAAAATGTTTGCGTGACATGCTTTGCTGTCATAGTTATTGCCCTTAATGAACCGGCACCAATGTGTCAAACTGCAATATTGCCATGGGTACTGAAAATGCATTCTTGTCGATCCTCTCAAACAATTATTGAAATGCTAATTTGTTGAGGGGAAGCTGAACTTCGTCCTTTAACACACTTCTCACACACATCAGCTGTGTTTTGGTTTCTTTAATTTTTTTAAAGAACACAACTTGTCTGACACTAATGGCTTTGATGAATAACTCTGCCATGTATTTCTGTTGCAAGTTGTGCTTGCTCTCAGTGTTGAGCATCACATTGAACAGATACACAGAGGGCATAGAGTACATGGATAACAGCATCTGGAATCATACAGACACATAACACAGCAGATCCCAGTGTTACAGCATTAAGCAGACCATTACAGAGTAGTGATGTCAACATAGGACATGTCTCATCAGCTGAGTTTACAACGACGATGCATTGGACTGATCCTGACAATTCAAGTTTGTTCAAGTATTCTGTGTCTGACAGCAACTGGCTGAAGTCTCAAAAAGTAGCTCACAACAGTCGTAAAAAATAAAACTGACTTTTAAATTGCAGCAATAAGTTACCAGCAGCAAGAAAAAGAAAAAGCCAGTAAGTGGACCTTAACTGGTGTTTGGAATAGCTTGAGTCCTGAATGGTGAAAACTGGATATGATTGTAAAAAATGTTGCTGAGTAAAGGTAAGCAAAACTGGAATTCAATTTCTTTGATCTAAAATGCAATGTTGGTCTGAGTTGACAGCAGTAAAAAGCACCTTATTTTACCCAGAAAAGCTGGTAATTGTTGCCAGTAAAGTGAGACATTTTCACGCCTGAAGGGATAGATCTTATTTTAAACTAGACGGTAACTATTTAACTAATCACACATAATGTACAACCTCTGATCAAAATGTTGCATTAGAACAGAACCCAGTTATTGCTCATGACTGTTCATGAGCAATAACTGGGTTCTGTTCTAATGCAACATCCTCTGCCTTGTATCCATTACATCAAACTGTGATTTTCATTATCAGGGCAATAACAGTCCCTTTCACTTTCTGTGTGGCTCCTATTTCTCTTCGTCACACATCATCCTCAGTCCTTTTATATCCTTTTGGTGCACAGTTTCTCTTTTCTTATCACTAGTCTTTTTCTTCATCATAATGTGTCTTCTCCACCATTCTCCCCCATCTCCTTAACCATCATCACCTCTTCCACTGCTTTCAAGGCATTGTCATTTCCATTCTCTTTTTCCTTTGGCTCCTCTTCACCTTCCTGATCTTCCTCGCTTTCCACCCCAAAGTTCAACCCCTCCTTCTCTGCATCAGTCACAGCCATTTCTACCTTAGCCTCTGGATCTTCCTTTTTCCTGCTAATGCAAAAGAAGTTACCTATGGCGATGACAAAGGCTGACAGTGTGACCTCACAGCCTGCCAACAGGAAGACGTACATGTACTGATGGGTGGCATCCAAGAGGCGACCTGGTGGAGAATACAAGAATATTAGCATGACTGTTACTGGTTCTCATCAAGCTGAACTCATGAAGTGAAACACCTTCACTTGACCAGATTCTACAAGAAGAATACTGAAAAGACTGAGAAGCAACGTCAGTAGTTTCAAAACTACATTGTTTTCTGGACTAGAACCTTTCTACTATAACCACTGCATCCCCAGTTTAAATTTAGCTGGGGAACTTTGTTGCATCTATATCTACATTGTTTACTGTCATCTCTCAATTATCACTATATAGTCATTAAATGGACAAAAAATTAAAAATCTTCTGGCAAAAAGCAACAAGGTGTGGATGCTCTGGCACATTAAGTCTAGGTGAAAATTAGTTTAAAGCTCCTTTTGTTCAAAACTGCCAAAAACTGAAAATGATAAGCCTTACTGCAAGCATAACACAGTCTCAAACATTCACATGCATTCCTTCCATGCTCTGACCTGCTCCAGGAGGTCCCACTAGTACAGCAAAGGCTTCCATCAGCAACACCAGGCCTATGGCACTGGAGAACTTCTCTGTCCCTACAATAGACATGAGGACCTCGAACTGTAGTGCTCCCACCATGCCATACGAGATACCAAAGAATATACAGAAGACCACCAGACCTCCATAGTTATTTGCCTGCAAGGAGAGAAACCAGAGATTTCTGAATATGACAACTGGTTTATGGAGAAAATACAGGTGATAAAACAAGCCTTGTTGAACAGGAGAGACTAAAGGTACCAACATACAGTAACCTAGCCTAACTATACAATCAGTCTAATCTACAGTATTCATTTTTTTACGTTAATGAACTGACTTACATCTATGGAACAACAATCATTTACTTTTTTACTAGCCTGATTGTTATATACTGTACATAAGATGACAGAATCTCTTCATTTGTAATTCCATGTTGTTTCTTCATTCCAGTATTTTCCCCAGTAAGAGCTAGGTAAGTCAAGTTCTTTGACCTGTATGATGGCAACAGATGTGGTTTCTAGCTAATTTGTGAAGTAAGTGCACATCATCTATACAGAAATGTTCCTCTCAATTCTCCTTGTCATATAGAACCCAATGCAGCATTGTTACCTGTGATCCTATAAGGTCAGTGCAGCCGTTGAAGATCATAGCAAAGCTGAACAGGTAGACAGTTCTGGGCCGTACCCACCTCATGCCTGCTATGAGTCCTGATGCAGGCCGAGCAAACATATCAACAAATCCCAAGATGGTGAGCAGCAATGAAGACTTTGTGTCTTCATAGCCGAGGCCTTTCGCATAGCTGACCACAAACACAGGGGGCACAAACAAGCCCAGCACCATAATAGATGCTGCAAGGGTATAGATGACAAAACCTCTGTCCTTGAACACACTGAAATCCAACAGTTTCTTTTTTGGCTGGGGTTTTTTCTCTTCTGCAGCTGTGGGAGTGCTTTCCTCCAGATACTGTTTCTTAGGGGGCAACAGGGGCCTCATGAGGGCACCACAAGCACAACAGTTGAGCAGAATGCCTCCTAGTATGAGGAACCCTCCCCTCCAGCCATACTGGTACTGGAGAATCTGTCCCAGTGGGGAGAGACAGCACAGTGCCACAGGGCTGCCCGCTGCTGCTAAGCCATTGGCTAAAGGACGTTTCTCACTAAAGTAGCGATTCAGCATTATCAGAGACGGCTGGAAGTTCAACGCCAGACCCAGACCTGAGGAGGGACATACAGGCAATGTTACAGAAATAATAATTTTTTGCAAAACACAATTTGCTATGTACAGATAAAGTGGAGCATGGCATCCTAAGCAGAGAATGAAATCATACTCCCTATGTGTGTGTTGTAATCTGATCTTCTCTGTTCTTTGTTTTTAAGCCAGTCCGGCCACAACTGCATGTGAGTGCCTTATGCGTCGGTATTTGGTGTCTCTCAGAGTGCTCAGGTTTCTTCTCCTGAAGAGCATGAATGTGCTCAGTGAGGTCACATGGCAATATGGCCATCAGTTTGGATATTTCTTGTGTACCAATGATTTTGCCCAGATGATTGCACGAAAGGAAAGCCCAGGATTAAAAAAAAAATCCAGATTCGCCTCTGTGGAGCAAGAATATCCACAGCAAATTTGAATGGCCACTTGTCAAGATATGCTGCTGTGGACCACAGTCTTTGATTGTGACTGGCAAAATAGTTACAGGGGGGGAAACACACATGTTGCAAACTACTAGGACTACTATTACTACATTCAGTAATAGGAACTGGTTGAAATTTAGGTACCTTGTTTATGGACATCTTTTGTGAGGACTCATCAATATTGTGGCTGAGTATTATAAAGAAAAAGAGCAATAAAAAAGAAACAGCTAATCTATGTGTGCACGTATGTTGTGACTCTACCTGTAATAACTCCGATGCAGAGGTAGATGTGTATGATACTGGTGGCAAAGGATGCCAGAATCATTCCCAGTGAGGCAAAGAGCCCTCCAACCATCATTACTGGTCGGCAGCCAAACCTGTTCACCAACACACTGCACAGAGGGCCTGAAAAAAAACCAAATCAATACATAAGTACACAGTATACATGTGAAGTACGGTATTTAGCATGTTGATGTTAACAGTTCATCACTATCAGATGTGTATTATCCTTGTCTACCTGTGCCATACAGCATTGCAAGCAGTATTGATGAGATCCAGGCAGTGTCACTGTAGCCAACATCAAACTCTCGGATCAGCTCCTTGAAGAAGACGCTGACAGCCTTAGGGAAGGCGTAGGAGAAGCCAGTAATGACGAAGCAGCCGGCCAACACTGCCCAACCCCAGCCACCATCTGGGGCCTTCACCCCAGGAGGTCCATCGTCCACCACTGCTCCTCCCATGATGCTCTCTGACTGCTATGTTGAGATTGGTGGCTGTTAACACAGTGGTAAAAACACACACTTATCATTTTACTTGTGCTCATATAATTTCATATCATATGGCTATCAAATGTCCAGAAACATTACAAAAACTTAAGTTATTTTTTATTTTGATGTATTTATTGTTTATTTATCAGGTACATTACCTATAACATTATCACAACCAAATGTGAGAGATGCAAGGTTTTTTAGGATGTAAAGAATCTCAGAGTTATCTCTGATCAGGATATATCCTTTAACACCCACATAAAACAAACATAAAACATCCTGTCTCAAAACGATGAAGAAAAACCAGTCCATACATTTGTTGAGAGGGTGCATCATATGGGAGATTCACACTACTCCCAATAGATCACCCTCCATTGTTTAGAGAAGGGTGAGAGGTACCGCTATGCAAACATAAAGCACATGTTCATATAGAGACACAGAGATCAGTATGGCACCTTCTTCAAACCCCCCCCCCCATAGACCAAACATCATCATCCAGACCTTCCATTACCCCAGTGTGACCCATGCGGCACTCTGTCAGGAGTCAAAAGTATCACCACCCATACTAAAATAGGACCCTTGAATTCCGCCTGCTTACACACACACACACACACACACACACACACACACACACACACACACACACACACACACACACACACACACACACACACACACACACACACACACAGCCCTGATATGCAGATGAAAGGAACTTGGATATTACCCAGCATTGTGTATGTGTGTGTGTGATAGAGACACGGTCAGTAAAAATAGAAGAGTGTCAAAAGCGATGCCAGAGATGCCAAAGTAATCTTGCTGTATATACCAAACCAAACATGTTTTTGCTGCTGTAAAGTTGGGCATTTTAACATTGAGGTCTATAAGGATTGACTCGCTTTTTTTTAGATACACAAAGCATAGTTAATTTTAAAGCACAGCACAGTACTTAGAGTATAACAGTAGTGTACTTAAAACACAGGTACTGTAGTATCAGAAAAACACACTTCAAATACACTTCTACTCTACATTATAGTATAATAACATTATAGGCCTACTTTAAGTACATGCCTTTTTGATGCTTAAATTGAGATAGAACTTAACTATGAATACATTTGTATTAATACCAGTATAATAGCACAGTTTAAAAGTATGAAAAATACAGACAGGATGTGCATTTTAAATTAATTTGAAATATAATAGAGGCATGCTAGAATAACAGTAATGAGTATGATAAAAGTGTGTCCCAAATACACTTCAACACTAATATCAAATTAACTCTAATGCTTTTTTAAAGTATATATTCAACACACTGGCGATATAATATTGTACATCAAGTGTGTTTTAAAGGCTCATAAATCATGATTTTCACTGGTGTATTTCAGTAGGCTACACAGTTTGTGAAGGGTTGTGCCAATTTAGCATAATATTTACAGTTCAAGGGTGAGTATTGTTAAATTGGGACACCACTTAAGTAAAGGCTACCCCCAAGGAGAAGCACAAAGTAGCCTACAGTAACAAACTAGTAGGACTTAGTATTTTCTTTACAAATTAAGTAGGCTATTAGGCCTATATCTTTTAGTAAGGGTAAAATTCAGTCGATCTCTCTATCTCTCTCTCTCTCTTTGTAATTAATTATATTCTACACGATGAGTTATTAAAGAACCTAAGTAAATTCTAGCCAAGTCCCATCCTACGAAGCAGCTCGATAAGTCGGGGCTAGGCATTGACCTTGAGTGGTTAAGGTTAGGATAGCCGATTGGTCAGGGGATAGGACCTGAACAAATCAGGTTATGTTACCTTGCCTAAGCATGGATGCCTGGCCAATAGTAGTGTGTGAATGCTATTGAAGGGCAGGTCTTGCCTAGAAGTTGCGGATAGATCATCAACATGATATATAGGATACTATTATTAATTGTCGCACTTTTTTATTGGGCACCAATCTCGCGTTTACGGGCGTATTGTTGAAACAAAGACTTGAAACGTATAGGGGCTTCAGGTCGCGTTTACACCGGTGAGACAGCATCATTGAAACGAGAGCATATATCTG
The DNA here is from genome assembly GCA_023566125.1 of Zingel zingel. Classification (NCBI taxonomy): domain Eukaryota; kingdom Metazoa; phylum Chordata; class Actinopteri; order Perciformes; family Percidae; genus Zingel; species Zingel zingel. The sequence goes on from CM042334.1 coordinate 13,935,965, forward strand.
TGTGAGTGAAACGTGTGTAAAAAGCTTGTGGTCGAGACAACATACAAACTGTCGCTGGTAAATAAGCTATCTCGGCATTGGAAATGTTTTAGAAATAGATGTAAAAAGTAGGGCTGTCAGCATTAATGCGTTAATCGCAATGCAATCAAGGGCCGAGTGAAGTGTAAAATAAATTCATAAATGGCATGCGATTAATGCAATTAAAAAAAATTAACGCGTTATGCTCAGCCCTTGATGGCATCGCGATTAACACGTTAATTTTTTTTAATTGCATTAATCGCATGCCATTTATGAATTTACTTTACACTTCACTTGGCTTTGCGTCGTGGCAAACAACGCCCCTTAGCTGTTCTAAAATCATGGCCTCTTGCCGCACCTTTACTTATCATCAAGCTGCCATACTTCCTCGTAACACATCCTACTGCTGCAGGCATGATGGGAAAGACAGCAGCATGCAATTAAGCACTATTTTGGAGAGTGTCAAGTCAAGTTCATAAAGAAACTTTATTTGCATTAATTTGAGTCCCAATCAAGATACACTGGTAATAATTGCTGTCCATTGTTAATATGTACTTAAAAACAGTTCTGAAATGCAAAATAATAGAATTTTAATCATGTGATAAAACATGCGATTAATCGTGATTAAGAAAAAAATAATCGTTTGACAGCCCTAGCAAAAAGTGTCATAATCAGTTTGCTATCAGATGCGCTATAGTCGCCTTCCACAGCATGATAGGCATTTCTGTTTCACCGAGACTATTGTACCAGTTAGAAACCGTCAAGGCAAACAGTAGCCTAGGCATAGATCTACTATTAACTTCTTTAATTAAAAGGTCCATCCAAAATTGACTTGATGAGCGGACTCATCCGTTTTACTCAAGATTTAGTAAGACCGAGAAGTGATGATGTCAGCCTCAGGTATGCAGCCGAGCGCACGTAGGCAGTCCGGGTACTTCTGCATCACATTATGACTTTATCACCCACTATACCAGGAAACGACCAGTTAAACGCTCTCATTAGGAAATAATTTACGGATCTGCTACGCTAACTTTTCTTTTTGACTTTCTGGTCGCAGTTTGTCGTCTTTTTACTTGGTTAGATGGATGACAAAAGACTATATTTCAGGATACTGTGCCGGTATTCTTTTGCAACATTACTCTGGGTGAGTAACCTACAAGTCATAGATTTAGACTTATGTCAGCTTACTTTTGTGGTGTCCGTTTTAGATAAAGTTGCCTTTCTTGTAGTGGATGAGGCTGTTATGCTGCTCATTCCATTGTGTAATATGCGACAGACAGATGTGGATCACGGTGCGTAGGCTACGGGAAACCCCGGTAGCCTACGTGATGATGGAAGCGTATACGCTTCCATCCTTAGTCTATATGTCTTCAATGTGCATCCCCGGGAAAGATGCCTGATCTGAAAAGTTTTAGTTTGAATGATTATCAGGCGACATATAAGGCAACAATAAGAACATGTTATAACAACTTACACAGTCCAGAGGCTAAGCATCTCTAACACCATTATAATAATTAATACTAATCGTTATTACTATTCAGCCTTTATGTCTTTATCTGTTACTCTGGCGTATCGTCACAGGTTATCGCATAACACAGAGAATATATACAACACAGACAAACATAAACATAAACCATTGATTAAAAAAAAAACTTATCACACGATACCTGCTGATGCTGTCTCCCACCTTCAGAAGCGCTTCTACATCAACGGGTGAGCGCGCTTCCGTTGCTGGCTTTATCATACGGCGGCGCGCGGAAACTATTGTCTATCCTTGTAGCTGGGGAACAATTTGACAAACGTACCGTTGCCAGGGAAACCATTTCCTTCACAAAGGAAAAGTTTTAGTTGACTAATTTGTCTCGTTAAATTATAGCATTAGCTAACGTTAAATAGTCTTGTCTTTGAATGCTACAAAGTGTTGACTGTGAAGTAGGCCTATGAAGACTCATGAGCCCAAACGGTATCATTTTGTAGATACCCGCTGAGTGCTACAAAAGCTAACGTTAAAGCTACTGTATTGTGGTAAGTTAAACATACTAAGTGTGTGTGTGTGTGTGTGTGTGTGTGTGTGTGTGTGTGTGTGTGTGTGTGTGTGTGTGTGTGTGTGTGTGTGTGTGTGTGTGTGTGTGTGTGTGTGTGTGTGTGTGTGTGTGTGTGTGTGTGCAATTTGCACCGGTTATTTTGTGGAAACCAAAAATTCTACCTAGAACTCGGATGCTTCGGTCTTTGCCAGCTAACTTGCTAACATGGTCACAACTTAATTGACCGAGACCTCAGACAATCCATATTAATTTACTCAGAATGGCAGGGTCACATATTCCCGTTATTTGCAAATTATTATTATGAGATTGGACCACAGACGTGTTTTGTGTGGTCTTTTTTCAAGGGACCGCTTGATCACAGATATAGATTATAAAGCATGTATATAAATTAAAACTAAACCAATCCAACAACTTCATCATTATATGACATGTGTAAACTAGCCCAAGGGTTGCTGTCTCGTTTATTTAGTTTAGGTCCAAAATGTGATTTTTGGCTTCAAGTATTAAGATGTTTTTTTTTAAGGTAGAGGGGTGCTGAGGGTGCTGCAGCACCCCCTGCTGGCAGGAGCTGGATTTTATTTTTATTTTTTTTTAATAATTACTAATTCACTGTCTGACATTTATATTTTTGTATATCAAATAATGAGGCAAATAGCAAAAACGGGTTATGGATAAGTTTGAATATAGCCTACTAAAAATTAACTGTTATAGCTGCTATAGAGGTCAAAGTGACTAGCTGAGAAGCGAGCAGGCTGAGGCTAGTTCACTGGAACGTTAGTTGTAGAGAAGAATATGTCACAGAAAAAGATACAAGATTTTTTTTTTCCGGCATAGTAATGTAGCTAAAATTAGCAAGATTTCATCTGTAGATGTTACAGTTGATGTTTACTCATCCACCGCCGAGGCAAACTCTGTTGGGGTAGCTGAAGAGCCTGAGTCTGAAATAACGTTAGCAAGCAACTCTGCTAACGTTAGCAGCACCATCATAGCATCTAAAGATAACTTTACAGAAGGATTCGAAAAGCCCTGTCAGCCAAGCAACTTCAGTTATCCTGGAAGTAGGTTCGGGACAGAAACTTTTCAACGGTCTTGAATGATAATCCGTTTCTTTTATTGTGTCATTTGTTGTGTTAGAGTGCCATCTACTGGGCACAATTGGTAATTATCCTGAAATACGGGAATATGTTCGGCTTATTTCCTGTTCATGTGTGGAAAAGAACTAGCCTACGTTTTACACGCTGGTTCAGTGTCTCCTGAAACTTTGGTTATTCTGCAAAAAGAATAAGTTGCTTTAAAGATAATTCCTTTCCCTGTGAGGGCAATGCCTGTAAGTACGATTGTTTTCATTGCATATGTTTTGTGTAAAAGAAACCGCTGTGACGTGGTTAGGACACATTTACTGTGGAGAAGGCACAAGTTAGGCTATTCAGAAATTGTTGGCGAGATCATTGCAGCCTGATTATTAGCATATATTTTCAAATCAAACATCTCTGGTGTGGTTTTGACGATCAGAAAAGTAATTTACCATAGCTATATGGTACAGGCTAATGACGTAAAGTGCGCTTCTGTGATGTTAGTGGAGTTGGAGTGGCGAGTGAACAGTGGAATTTGTGGCTGCCCAGGTCTTTTCTAAAACTTCTCACTCTCACCCATACACTAAAATGACGTATTTAGCTGTCAAAATCCGAAACATTTCCTGGGGGGAGAAATCGTCAGACATCCATTATTTTGTTATTCAGCACCCCTGGTCAAAAATAGGTTCCCGCGTGCCTGAAGAGTTTTTAAAACAGCCGCCCACAAGCTTTAATGCTTGGCATGGTATGGCCTTTTTAATGCCCGACATGAAAGGGCCCATGAGACTCGGGGGAAAAAGAAAGGCAGAACAAAAAAATTAGGGCTGTCAAACGATACTTTTTTTTTTTTAAATCGCGATTAATCGCTAAAGTTCTATAGTTAATCGCGTTTAAGTACATATTAACAATCAAAAGCAATTTTTACCAGTGTATCTTGATTAGGAATCAAATGAATGCAAAGAAAGTTACTTTATGAACTTGATTTTAAGATTTGTAATTATTTATTTACTGTAAACAAAAGAAAAATGTGTGAATCTATCATTATTGCACAATTCCTCCAAGTACCTAACTAAAAAACTAAAAATCAAGTCAACATAGTGTTAGTAACTTCTAAATAATGTTGATTACTCACTGACTAATGAGCAGCTCATTTCTGCACAAGTCCGTGTTAACACAGCCCATCTCTACTCTTACCCGGCGACAGAGAAACAGGCTGGATAGTCCGGTACACGTTTTTTTCCACAAAAACAAAAACACAGCAGTCTCTGAACTCACGTTGGGAGTTTCGTTGAAGTTGGATGTAGTCCAGTTTGTTGTCTAATGAGCGGACACTTGCAAGCAGGATTGATGGAACAGGTGGCCGGCTGCTCGCTCCGGCCACCGCTGCTTGACTTTGTGATACTCCCGACTGTTGTGTGGGTGTGGGGAGCCCTGTCTTTATTGTCCAATGAATGAGTTGCTGAACTACGGTGGCAGTTTCGTCTTTTGAGTGGAAATTTACTCAAAAAGCCATGTTTGCTATCTGGAAAGAAATGTGAAAGTGGAGTTAAAAAACCCGCAAAAATCAAAGAGCAGTGGGAGTCACATCTATAGCAAAAATCCCAGAGCTGACTATATATTTCGAAGCTGCAAGCCCAGAGGTCGAGACAACCGAAAACCCTCCCGCAGCATTACCATTTGCTTCCACAGGTTATCTATCACAGTCAAACTACCAGATTTCATTTGCGTTCCTCTGGACTACAGTGTTTGGGGGTATACAAAGGAAAACCCTTTTTTTAGGTTGGTGTTGGTTTTGGGCAGAAGGAGATAGTGGTACTTTTTGTGTTTTTTTGCAATTGGTTGCTTGTAAAGTTTAAGAAATGCACTTACTCTACTGCACTTATATTTATCGCTCTTGGAAGAGGCATCTGCTAAATGCCCAGTCTTATTGCCATCTGAAAGACTGTTCATTTCGACATAGTTTTGCGGGTTGCCATTTTTAAAATCTGGGTTAAGTGAATACAAAAGATATCGGGTCGCTGTTGGCGGTACATTCCAATCAATGGTCTACATTGTTTTAACTTCATCTCTTAGTATTGGCTCAGTTAGCTTTGAAACTCTCCAAGGTGGTACATCAAAGTTCCAAGTACTATCCATAATGTTTGTTAATGGAAACGTGAATGTGTAACAAACTGAACTGAAATGCATCATAAATGCCTCAAATGTCATTATCAGTTTGTATAGAATCAAATTACTGGTATTTTAAATAAATACATTTTGTCATACTACATACTAGTAGTACTAGTATCTGATGATCAAGTATTTGTAATTTGTAACAAGATACCTCTGATGTATGTGTGCCCATCTCTGAGTAGGAGGCTTGTAGTAGTAGTGGTAGTAGTAGTCTATATCCTTGACGTTCCACTTCTGGGATTGTCCAGGTGCTGCAGGAAATTCTGCCGGATGCATGAAGTTTCCGTTTCCTTACGCTTTTTTTGAGTTGGAATTTTAAATTCGGTGGATTTATGAGGACTATTTTTGACAGCTCCTCAGATCTCTGCAGGGTAACTTGAGACAGCTAGCTAGACTATCTGTCCAATCTCAGTTTTCTCTCACACGACTATTTTGCAGCGGCTATGCCGCCCATGACGATTTTGATTGGTTTAAAGAAATGCCATTAAACCAGAGCATGTTTTCCTCCCATCCCTGAATGCTATGTGGAGTAGCCAGATCCTCCTTCAGCGCGCTTTGGAGGAGGGTCTGGCAAAGCGTAGTCTCGCTTTGCCAGACCCTCCTCCACGGACATAACTATTAAATATCAGCCATCCTGAAGTAAGCGGATAACAAGTACATTGTGGTGTCCCAGAACAGTCCATCTGCACCTGAACCTGATTGCACAGTCCAGTATATGAACTATAGAACATCAAAAGAACAAAGAACTTGTTGATTTCAAAAGAAAGGAATGTATTTTGCGATCCTTTACATTCCCTGTTGGTGGGAGGAGGGTAATGTGCCTCATTACTGTAGAGACCCTCCCTAGTGATAGGAAAATACCCAGCAACTGGTTTTCCATTTTTACTAGAACTGTCCAACATTGAGCGCATACAACTCCCTCTGTCGGTTTCGTTAACCTATCAATTTACATCAAGTCATTAGTCTGTCAGAGAGTGTGGCCCAGAGTTGGCATGTTTTTGAATCGTACATGGAAATCTAAAGATAACCGAGATCTTATCATTATAACTTAACTTACGATAAGGCACATTCTTAACTGAGATCCTTGATTTGTCTTATATAACTAATAGCAAGATGTTTGTAAAGCTCAACTCAAGTTGGAAAGTATAGTGTTGCTATAATTCTAATAACTAAAATGATGCCTCTGTGTAACCAGGTGCCTCTTCCCAAACGTGATATATCCACACAATCTTGGTTTGATTCTATCATGTTCGTTATTAATCTGAACAACACTAGTCTCTTCAATCCCACTGATTTTATCACTGCAGGTTCCTGCAGAACTCCGTGAGCCTATCTTTTAAGTCTGTTTTATGGTTCTGCGGAGGCTCCAAAAAGAGCTTTCGCCGTAGCCTACATACGTTTATACTTATGCGTTGGTGTGTGCACACGTCAATCTCTTTAAAACCTCCAGAGCCCTACGGCATCGTCCACGATGAGATACGGCACCTCTGATTAATATTTAGATAATTTGATAACGGTTTAATGTAGCCACTTACTGATTTTTTCTGCTAAAAGCTAAGGAGTTAGCCATCACGGGGGTGTCTTTGTCGCCTTTACAGAAGGTTTTCTATCCAGCCTGGAAGTTGTGCCTCTTTTCGGAGTTGTTTAGAAATAAATCCAAACACTTACATCCAAGATTTATCCACTTGATGTCCATAATTTATCAATTTTCCGTCATTTTTGCCGCTAGCTCGATGCTAGCTGCCTTTTTGGATATCCCATGGTGCTTTGCGAGATTGTGTTGACATCTTTCAACCAATGGGAAGGCAGGTCCGTCATACAAAGAGTATATTGAGTGGACAAGATAGATCTCTCCAGCGAATCCGAGCGAGAACAAAGGCTAAGGAGTGTAAAGATAGATCACTCCGGTCTATTACCGTTCTACAGAGAAGATTGTTTTGAGATGTGGCATAAATGTAGGCCTTTTTTGAAGAAATGTAAATAGTTTGTCCTTTTACATAAGTTATAATGTTCATTATGTTTATTTTTGAACTACATGACTCCAAATATATAGGAGAACTGTTTTAGAACATTGCTGTGTGTGTGATTTCAATAAATATGAGATTATTATTTGATTATTGGCATAAGTGAATGTCATGAGGGCAAAAGCGTCTGGACTTTTTTTGAAAAAATGTATATATTTTGTCAACTGTATAAGTTATAATGTTTATCTCTTCACAGTGTGACTCCTAATACATATGGGAACTGATTTAGACAGGAGATTGGCTTCACTTTTATTGATATGTGTGTGATATCAATACATATCTGTGAGATTCATGTTCCGTTTTATTTATTTATTTGTCTTTAAGGTCATACAACCTTTTTTTACATTCAAGTGACCTCACTGCAGCACAAATAGTCCAATAGCCCAGTTTTTCCTGAAAAAAAATGATGTTCATAAATTGACTGTAGACAACAGGGTTGATGTTTTACAAGCTTTTTTAGAAAATAAAACCAGACGGACAATGAACCGTCAAAATGCCCTTAGGGCTAGTATGGTTAAGAGAATAGCACACAATCATATTGTGTGTATGATTGTGTGTGTTTTTACTATACTATTTGCTGCAAAACAAATTGCCCCCACTGGGGGACAAATAAAGTAACTTGACTTAACTTGACTTGACTAGCAGGGCCGGAATATGTGTGTGCCTGGGGAGTGTGTGGTAGGGCGAGAGAGTGACGGTGATTATCTTTGGAGCGAGTACTGACTTTAGAGGCATAGTAAGAGAAACAAAAGCTGTGTTTCATTAGTGTTTTAACATGCCCTCCTTCACTTCCCCTCAGCCTTTGGTATGACGTAACAGCACACGTCGCACGTAGGCCACTTGGAGAGCAGAGGTGAAGTGGGCGGGGCAGAAGCGGGGGATTGAAATGGAACGCACTCCTTGTTCACTTTCAGCCAAAACTACAACCTACAACCGCCAGTTTTAGGCTTAGCGCTACTGCTGTGTGTTTTATTTTCCATCTTATTTCCATTAATTATGGCATTCTGTCCACGTTTTTTTGTTCATTCTATCTGTTTATGTCGTGCAATTTCCTTATTAATAGGCCTATTTCTTGTATGAAAGGCGCTATACAAATATTATTTATAAAAAGTATTATTACTGCTTTTTGCACATACACACCGCAGACTCATTTCAATGAGGCTTGTTAATCAGCTGCATGAGTTTCTGATTTAGAGAGTTTTTGGACTGCATCATGATTTGTCATAATGATGCTTAGGTTATAGCTCGCAAAAACAGAATTTCTTCCATGCATTTACAGATAATGTCGGAAATAAAGAAATCACACATACAGTATCTGGTATAAAGTTAATATTAACCGAACAAAATGCATAACTGCAATGCATTTAGGGTGATATCCACCTCTAAGGTGACCATCGTTGTTCACATTGCTCCCTCAGCCCTCTGAGGGTCGATCTCACCGAGTTCACTTCAGTTTTTCAGACAACAACACTTTTGATGGCGGCGGGGATTCCCCCGAGTGCATGTACAGTGGGGAAGTGAACAAGGACATGTTGAAACCACTAATGAAAGGTAGACGTGCGTCGTTGTGACGTGTAGTTACATTTTTTGAGAGGTGCGCACCAGGCTACGGCGGAGATTCCGTGTCTCTACATGCCTACATACATTACACGATTTAACGCAGAAGCATAAATTGGCCGTTACACATTGGGTTGTGATGTCATATGTGTTGACATGTTTCTATGGCAAGTATCCAAATGTAAGTACTTGTACGTTTTATCGGTGTTTTAAGCCCCCAACGTCTCCTTCCAGGCAGCGCTGCACTAGGATTAGGCAATGGTTATAGTTAGGGTTAGGTGCCTTGAAGTCATCAGTCACAGCGCTGCCTGGAAGGAGACGTTGGGGGCTTAAAACACTTGTACTTGTACTTGATCTTAAAAAAAGTGGTATTGGTGCATCCCAAATTAGAATGAGTACTATGTGTTGCAATGCATGATGGCCTATATTGTTGCTGCTATGTGTATTCCAGTTCTACCATGCAGTCAGACGGGGACAGAGGAGTTGGAGACCTTGAGACCCAGCTGGCTGCAAGAGTTCATAAACTGGAGAGTTCCCTTAAAAAGGCTCAGGAGGAGTTCTCCTCCCTCAGGTACCTTGTCTACGTCCACCTCACATCAGGATAACAGTAAATGTGAAATTCCACTTTGCACCTCAGCTTTTAGCTGGAAATATTCCTTTAGAAATGTAGGATTTGCCAATGGACCCCAGTCTCTGACTTTCACAGGACACAAAGAAATACATGTAGCTGTTTGGTTTGTTGTCAGGTTGCAGCACGATTATTTTAACTTTCAGTTATTTGTTGATTGTTGATTATTTCAGTTATTTGTGCATCTTTTAAATTGTGAAATATCAAAAAATGGTGTCTATCACAATTTTTCAAAGCCTCAGGGAACAGTTTTTTTATTTGACCATCATGGCAAAACCAAATACATTCAGTTTACAATAATATAAAACAATTGAAAAGCAGCAAATCCATGCACATCCAAATTCTACTGTGCAGGTGGGTTGGACGATAACATTAACTACGAAACAGTCTTTTTTTTGGGGGGGGGGGGCATTTTTAGGCCTTTATTTTCACAGGACAGATTAAGACATGAAAGGGGAGAGAGAGGGGGGAATGACATGCAGCAAAGAGCCGCAGGTCGGAGCCGAACCCGCGGCCGCTGCGTCGAGGAGCAAACCTCTACACATGTGCGCCCGCTCCACCAACTGAGCTAAACTGGCCACAACTACGAAACAGTCTTAACTGAAAGACACTCCCATTGAGAAGTGATTGCCTATTGTCCCATACCTGGAGACACAGAATGGGAGGGGAGAAAGGTATTTAAACCCGTCTTTGTTTTTCATTTAAGATACTCTTGATGAAGGTCTGGAGGGACCGAAATGTTAGTTTTTCTAAATAAAAGGTGATGCTATAGCAAGAGCACAGTGCGGGATTTTTTCCATTGTTTCGTAGGCATTTTTGCTTGATAAAATAATTAAAAGATTAATCGATTATCAAATGCATTTTCTGCCATTTAACCAACCCATTAGGCGTTGAAGCCCTAGTTTGCTGTCAGACATGGCCTAAGCCATGCTCACGCTTCTAATTAATTATGTATTTGTGTAAATTTGTAAATAAATAAAATTTCCTCACCTGCTTAAGTGTGAACAATTTCAGTAATCAAGTCTCCAGTAAACTGTTGAATTATGATGACATGACAACAGTTAAAACATTTGAACTTTTTTTTTCTTCTTTTTTTGTTCAATATGTTTATTAAGTGTTTTCCAAGTAGTACAATACAAAGGGACAAAGATTAGAAGTAAAAAAATATTCCAATATGAAAAGAGGAAAGAAAAAGAGGAAGAAAAAAATCCTCTGGCGTATTACTCAAGACAATGAAATGTACTGTTGCATCACTGGTACTCTATTATATACTAGTGAATCTCACAACTGTTCAAGGTCTCCTTTTAAATTGAGCGAAATGGTATAAGAAAGGCTGCCAAATCTTGTAGATTTTTTTAAGATTGTCCGTCATGCCATATCGGATTTTCTCCATATGTCATACAGAGATAAGTTCTGTTAGCCGAGTCTTGAAGAGCGGCACTGCTTCTGACTTCCAAAGCCTTAAAGTCTTTATCAGTATCTTTGCAATTAACATTCCATACATAATGGTGTGCTGTACAGAGGGACTATGAGTCAATAGAGACAGGGAGTAGCCAAACAGTGCCACAGTTGTACATTTGAGAAAACCATCAGAATACTCCACACCAGAAGATGTCCAAAAGAGGTGAGTTAAGGAACTATCAGCTGTCTTACATTGAACACACAAAGGGGAAACTGTAGGATATATTCTATGTAGTTTAGTTTTTGAATAATGAAGTCTCTGCATGACCTTAAACTGGATTAAGTGATGTCTGACATTAATAGAACACTATTTGATTCTACTGAGACTCTTCTCCCAAACAATACCATCAATCTGGAGACCCAGTTCCTCTTCCTAAACTTTCTTCAAAGAGTGGGTGGCATAGTTCACCTGTTCAGAAAATACCATGACAAAATCTGAGATCAAGTGTTTTGAATCCGGTGGGCCAAGAAAAAGACTATAAACCCTGCTTTCCTCAGGGAGGGATTCAAAGTTAGGCAGGTTTTGGCAGACATAGTTCCTAACTTGTAGTTATCTAAAGAAGTGTGTTGATGGGAGGGAAACGTGTCTTTTAGCTGAGTAAATGAGGCAAAATGTTTGTTAATGTACAGATCTTTTAAAACTACTATGCCTTTTAGCCTCCAACTATAAAAAAGTTGCATCTGAGAGTGAAGGGGGAAATGCATGGTTATGACACACTGGAGCATAGATAGAGGTTCTAGGCAACTTGCACCACATCTTAATTTGCTGCCATATTTTCAAACAATTAAGAACTATTTGGTTATTCACTAACATTTGAACTCTTAAAGGGGTTAAGCCAAGGAACAAAATAACATATTTCCTCACCTATCTGTAATGCATACAGATAGCTTTGGTTTATTTGCCCCGGTTTTGTAATATGTGTCAAAGATATCTGCTTTCAACCCAACACAATGGAGGTCTGTGGATTATCAAGAGTAACCAGGACATTGTATCTGGAAAGACACGCTGCTATTTTATGGTACTGAAATGTTTAAACGTCATTATTTGAATGCTGTCAGACACAAACACAAAATTCTATCCACCTTCATTGTATTGGCGTGGAGGCAGAAATCTAAGAGAGTTATTTCACAGTCGGAACAAATACAAACTTAATATCTGAATAGAAAGATACCTACCACATATAAAATATGTCAAAGGTAAATAAGTAACATAACGGGCCCTATCTTGCACCCAGCTCAATTGACTTTGTACACCGACGCATGTATCATTCCTATTTTGCACCCGACGCACAGCGGACTTTTCCCTCAACAGACTCACGTCAGTAAATTAGGCAATGAACTTGCGCTCCCGGGGGCGGTTCAGCAAAAAGAGGATGCATGTTCTGGCGCAAACGTTCCCTAGTGCTATTTTGCAGTTTCAGAAAACAGTTCTGCCACAGACCAGGAAAAACCTAGTCTAAAGTCAGTGGTGCGTCATTCAGATGCTATTGTAAGGGCGCATGCTTGGCCGTAATCTAGAGTGTGCATACACTTTGCTTCTCTCATCTCACGGACCCAGCAATTCACATTCTTGCAAACCATACATTAATACAAGGAAAAATATGACCTTGTTTTACACAACATTTCCATGAATCATAGATGTGTTGATGACATAAATGAGGAAATATTAGAGGACTTAAGGAGATGTGATGTTGAACTGCATATGCCGATGCCACTTAACCCAAATGCCCCAGCAGCACCACGGGAGAGGAGAGACAGAAGAGCTGCATCGTCTATAGTGAGGTAATCTCGGTCTAATGTTAAACTACATTGCAAAAATATCACCATGCATTCATAACATCGTGATTCAGTGAGAGTGAGCCCAAAACATCGGAAAGTATGTTTTTGTGACATTCTTTATTTACATTTTGACAAAAAGAAAAATTACTAGCAAACTTGGCGGTAAACCGCTCCTGGCGTGCGCCCATGGATGTATTAAAGGAGAACTCCGGGCAATTTTTACGTTAATCCTGATCGCTATAAGTATGTTAGTACTGTCGATAGCAAAAAAAACTAGCCTAATCGGTGCTAGCATCATGGAGCTACTGCAGCTAATGCCGAGAGCTCCCACTTAGCTAAAACGGCAGTTTTGGGGGCATATCATAAAGAGTGCCTTTGTGCCTCTTAACAGACACAAAATGTAACTAAAATGTCTGTGGAACATGAACAGGGCCCTTACATGAAAACAAGATGCGATTTCAACTCAGACATTGTTTAAATTCACCTACCCTGTTAGCTGCTAGCTGCCGTCTGGGATGAGTGAGTGTGTTCAGCCAGGCTTCGGTAATAATCATCAAGCAGCAGTTCTGTGTGTATTTGTAGCATATATATATCCATTTTGTGTGCAATCCATCTAGCGTTGGTGAATAGTAGTCTCTGCAGTGGCGAACTGTGTGTTAGTTGCCTTAGCCAGGCTAGCAGGTTCGACCGGCATATCCTCCTCCCCGCCTTTGGCCCGTTTCCATGTAGTTACATAGTCACTGATATGATCATAACCACTACAGTGCTCAATTACCTATTTTTGAGGGGGAAATAAACTTTTTTTGCCGCAAAAATTTCGACGCGAAAGCATGAAATGTCCTCTGGAGGACATCCACCAGACCAGCGGGCGCCCGTGGATTGTTGTCGGCCGCGGCAGGCGGGGAAGGCGGGGAGGAGGTAGAAGGATATGCCGGTCGAACCTGCTAGCCTGGCTAAGGCAACTAACACACAGTTCGCCACTGCAGAGACTACTATTCACCAACGCCAGATGGATTGCACACAAAATGGATATATATATGCTACAAATACACACAGAACTGCTGCTTGATGATTATTACCGAAGCCTGGCTGAACACACTCACTCATCCCAGACGGCAGCTAGCAGCTAACAGGGTAGGTGAATTTAAACAATGTCTGAGTTGAAAACGAATCTTGTTTTCATGTAAGGGCCCTGTTCATGTTGCACAGACATTTTAGTTGCATTTTGTGTCTGTTAAGAGGAACAAATGCACTCTTTATGATATGCCCCCAAAACTGCCGTTTTAGCTAAGTGGGAGCTCTCGGCATTAGCTGCAGTAGCTCCATAATGCTAGCACCGATTCGGCTCGTTTTTTTTTTCCTATCGACAGTACTCACATACTTATAGCGATCAGGATTAACGTAAAAATTGCCCGGAGTTCTCCTTTAAGAGTGTGTGCCTAGCAACTCCGCCATTATAATAGCAATCCGCCATGGAATAAGCACGCCTGCTTTTAAAGGGAATGTGAGATAACGCTCTGATTGGTTTATTGCACGTTACGCACAAACCACACCTATGAGTAATGTAGCTACTTCAGACCAACCCATTTTAGATTTGTGTAGGGCGCAAGAGTCATTTATCCCGCCGGCATAATAGCAACAGCGCGCGCGATCCGCCCACAAAGCTACTTGCTTTGGCATTTGATACTTGCGATTCAGATCGTTAAAATAGGGCCCTGTATGTTTCTTTAAATTTGAGTAAACCCATCATTTTGAGTTAATTCATTAGAATTAGAATCAGCTCTATTGGTATGTTTACACATACAAGGAATTTACATTTAGAAACAATTTAGAAAGGTGCTCAAGTGTAAAGACCTCCACTCCTGTTGCGATAAATCCCACCCTCTCCTTTACAGATGGAACTTTTGAAATTTGGAGATTTAAAGGAGAACTCCATGCAATTTTTACGTTAATCTTGATTGCTATAAATTTATGAGTACTAGTTGCTGCAGCTAATGCCCATAGCTCCCAGTTAGCTAAAAAGGTAGTTTTGATGGCATATTCTAAAGAGTGCCTTTGTGCCTCTTAACAGACACAACATGTAATTATAATGTCTGTGTAACATGAACAGGGCTCTTACGTGACAACAAGATGCTTTTTCAACTCAGACATCCTGCCGCTAGCTCGTCCTGCTAGCTGCCAGCTGCTAGCTGCCGTCAGGGAGTGTGTTCAGCCAGGCTTCTGTGGTAATAATCACGCATCAGTTCCGTGTGTATTTGTAGCTCATCTATTGTGTGTGACAACGATCTGGCATTGGTGAGTAGGAGTCTTGGCAGTGGCGATTTGTGTGGTTTCCTTAGCCGGGCTAGCAGGCCCGACCGGCATCCTTGCTTCTCCTTCCTCCACGCCTTCCTCGCCTGCCGTAGCCGACAACGAGACAAAGAGCACCCGCTGGTCTGGTGGATGTCCTCCAGAGGACAGGTCATACCTTCACGGCGAAACATTTTAGTTTATTTCCCCCTAAAAAATAGGTGATTGAGCACTGTAGTGGTTATGACCATATCAGTGACTATGTAACTACATGGAAACGCGATAAATAATGTCTGTGGCTTGCACAATAGCGTTACTGAAGGCTAGTAGGCTAACTGTAGCTCGCGCTTGGAGCAGCTGCTTCATCTGCCTGTTGCCCCTCTGTCTGTCTCGTTCTTTCCAACTCTTGTGATGCTAGTTCTTCGTCCGTATACTCGGGTTCAAATAAATAAGGACGACCATTAAACTCAAAAGCCTCTTCCATGTGTTCAATATCTTCTATATTCTCCATAGTTACGTTATTCCAAGCTTCTTCCCTTGTGAACACCTCTGCTCTTCACTCTTCACACACTGCGCTCCGATCTGCACACTGCTGTTTAACTTTTCCTGCTACAACTGAATTCCCACGGGACAGCGCAAGGCTAAAGCTAGCCTTCAGTAACGCTATTGTGCAAGTTAAGAACACTCTTTACATGAAGCCGTTTTTTAGCTTTGATAAAACGATCTTTCGTTTGCCATAGAATTTTTTTTCTTATTTTCCCAGTGTGGTGTCTCTCTCTAAAGACACATTTAAGGCAGTTTGACTCTCTGTGGTCTGTACATGGAAACTAACACAGATGTTTGTACAGACAAACCTGTTCTTCCCAGCCGACAGCCCGCGCAGTCTGCGCTTAGTTAGAAAAATTCAGAAGTGCATGACCACGCGCCGCGACAGCTTGTGGGGCCTTCGCGCTGGAAACGTCAGCCGTGGTGATGTCTTTTTATGGCGCGCGCGCCACTCGCGCCGGGAACATTGCGGCTGCCATAAACCTAGCTTTAAGGGGATAGTTACTTTGGAAGACTTATTTATCAGTCCTTCCAGAAAATTTTTTGAGTTTTTTGTGATTGTTGCGGGCAAAATTCATTGATTATGCGGCACGTTTTCTTAAAAAATGCTATGGAATATGCTGGATATTTATGCAATTTTATGCAATGACATAGGGGGAACTTTCAAAAATTGTGGGAACTTTCAAAAACTGCGGTTTCATCATGGCTTCATCGCGGGGTTTGCAGCTTTTCGATGATGTTCACGTCGCGTAATTACATCACTTCATAACGTTCCCATGGCAACAGGGGAAAATGGCTGCTCTTGTGTGAAGTAAACGCAACATTTTTCAACTTTCTGCTAAGATATATGTGACTTTTTTGCAACGAAAATGCGGAGATTATGAAATCATGCAAGCCAAGCACATTTTGCGCAGAATCGGCAATTTATGCAGCAAAAGTGCGGTGTATTTGAAAAAATGCGGCCCCCGCTTAAATATGCGGACTTTTGCTGATTATGCATTGAATTATGCGATCGCATAATCACGTTTTTCTGGAGGGACTGATTTATTGACAATACTTTTGTGTCTTTCAAGAGCTGGATCCAAAATGTGACAAATGCAAAGAAGACACTGCTGACCTTGTTGTGGTCCTGCCCAAAATTGACTTAATTTTGGCAATTCATCTTTGACGCTTTGACCTCTGTGTTACGCTGCTCACTTTGCCTTTGAGTGCCATTTTTGGGGTCGTTCCAACTGATGCACACTTAGAAGGCCACCCAGGCAAATTTAGTGGCCTACTCCACGTTACTAGCTGGAAGACTAATACTGTTCAAGTGGAAAGATGCCTCCCCTCCTGCTTCTGCACACTGGGTTCGGGAGGTTATGCAGTCATTGGCCCTCATTTATCAACCTAACTTAGAAACCAGTGCAGATATGAGCGCAGAAATCATCTTATGACAAGCTTCACGTGTGATTCATGAAACATTCGTATCACACCAATCAGAGCGTAAGAATAGTCGTACATTGATAAATGCAGCGGCTGGAAACAATCGTAATTTAAATATCACACTCCAATGTATTCTCTTTTGAGGCCTCGTCCCTACAATTTACGACATGGCGAGATCCGGCTGAGAAGCGGCACTTTTCAGAGGTGGAGATTGAAACCCTGATATCTCAGGTTCATTTGCACCAACTTGTGTACTATTTGGCAACCTGAAAACTGGTATTAAAGGCTGTAGAAAGAATGTGGAATGGAAAGAGATCACTGATGCAGTCAACAGTGTTGCCGTAGTAAATCGGACTCCAGCTAAAGTTTATTTCATTTATACATCCTTGACATATGTATGCTATAGTCCTAATAGTAATATACAGGCTTATATTGCAGTCTCTTAGGCTTACATGGTGTACCTATATTTAAATAAACACACAGTAGCGGGGTTTATGCAGTGTCTTTTATTTTACTTGTGTTTTTTTCATGAGTAAGAGCCAGGCAACAGCTGTGAGGGAGAGCGCATGTCCTCCGCCCCCCGTGCAGGACCACCACCCTGACTCTGTCTCCTGACAGCCGAAATATGTCAATGGCAGAAATAAATCGTTGTGGCCATCAACACTTAAGAGAGAAACGAACACCTGAAGAATAAATAAAAATGTTGTGCATCATCATCATCATCGTTTCCTGTATTGAATGTCATTGCCAAACATAACACCTTTTAAAAGAGAGGAATTATATCCTGTCTCATTCATATAGCCCCAGTTGGGGCTGTGCTGGACACTGCTCTCGTGTCATCTGGCTCCATCTCTACATTTATGGCACCCTGTTTTCCTGCTCGATGTTGTGCAGAACCCCACAGGCTAAAACTATGTTGCAGGCTTAGGGTCCCCCCCCCTTAATCAATCCGATGGAGCGCTCCATTGTGGCCCGTGCGCGTATGTGTGCACTGTTACCGGCGCATAGAGGTCCTCTAAAAGAGCCAGATCTGCCATTGCTGATAAGTGATCAACTGATGACTTCTCCTTCTCCTGTTAAACTGATTATATGTTGCACCGCAAGTCCACACTGACTCGAAAACTTGCGTACACGAGTTCAGACCAGATGTGAGATTTTATCGCAGCCTACACAAATTGATAAATGCCTTGCTTTGCGTAGGAATTGGCGTACGCCCGTCCCACGCCTTTTTAGGTCATACGCATGTTTCATAAATGAGGGCCATTGAGAGTAGAAACGATCCGATACACCATGAGAGGATCTACATCAAAATTGACTAGACGTAGAGGCCCTTTTTAGACTTTGTAGATGGGTTAGAAGCTCAGTTGCTAACTGAAAGGGATCAACATACAATCTGCCTTTAGTTTACTTTTCTATATCCTCCTTTGCATTCTTGCTGCATTTTACTCTTTATTTTTCTATTTATTATTTTTATTTATAAATATACACTACCGGTCAAAAGTTTGGGGTCACTTAGAAATGTCCATTCCAGACAGAATACCAGCTGAGATCAGTTGCATTGTTTTTTTAATCAGGGCAGCAGTTTTCAGATTACATTATGTGTTTACATAATTGCAAAAAGGTTCTCGACTGTTGTAGACAGAAGTGACTGAAGAAAAGCTTGAAATTCCATGCTTTTTGGTCTCAACGTCATACCAAAATTAAAAGTGGTACAGCTCCCATATACGTTGACACTCTGGGGTGTGCCTGATATCATTGGAAAGGTAACACTCAAGTTTGTGTTACAAGTGTCAGAGTGATTCTAGGCCTTACTGACACAGAGTTACAGAGGCTAGAATGGATGTTTTTTATTTCCGTCCAAGTCATACATCTGTAAAATGATTAGATTACACTGCTGTAAACACATCTGACAGGTGACAGACAACACAGGGCATAAGCCACATTTCTCATCTTACTACAGAAAAAATCAAGAAGCCAGAGGACTCAAAAATGGATTTTATATGAATGTTTTTAAAAAAGAAATCACGGTGAAGGCGCGGCAGCAATTTGCCAGTGGTCCCTCCACTTTGGTAAATCTCATATTAATAACTGACTAATATTTTATTTTTTTCATTTGTCAGAGAACGTTACCAGCAACTGAGGGAAGATTTCCAGTTCAACCTGGCCGTCCTGGATGAACGAGACAGAGAGTTGGAGAGATATGATGTCATAACTGCGAGAGCTCTGACTGTGGAGCATAACAGGTATAGTTCATCTGACCCTCTTCAATCCAAATTATAGTTGTGTCATGTGACATTACATTAAAGGGATATTTCACCGCTGGAAAGCTGAATATATCTTTAAATTGGGTCACTTATGTAGTATAAATGTGAAAAAAAAATTGAAATTGGTGCCTACTAGGCCGAGAAAAGCCAGAAAATGTGTTTTTGGCAAATGTGGATGAAAGACACCAAATCCCAGAATGCACTTGCTTCGCTGCTCTGAGTCCACTCCTAAGCCACGCCTACCGTTTACAGACAGATCGTGAGACGGTCAACTCAATTCAACTGTGTTTCATTGTCATTTCAACCATATGGCTACACGAAACAACGTTTCACCGTGGCTCAAGTGGTTACACAATTCAAATATATAAAAACGACATTGTATAAAAACGACATACGAAACACATTATATGCTCCGTAAAGCTAACACATACTAGCATTAGCGCTTGGTAGGCTGTAAAACACATTGGAGACGAGACAGCAGGTCTCATATTTCAGACACTGCAAAGTTATACATTGTTTGTCGGGCTATTTCGTTATTAAATTCACTTCTGAGACTTTTTTTAAGCGAGAAATCAACTATATAAAGCTCAAATATGGGCCGTTTTACGAAAATTGATGGCTAATTGCAAATTTGGTAAGACGTGTCGGACTTTAGGAGCTCCACACAGTCTGACGAGAAAGCGGCAACCTCCATACCCAGTGAAAGTCACCGTTTCTCGGTGACCGGGTGTCGGGGCTCTGCGGAGCTCCGGAGCTGCAAGCTAGGCTACACTTTCGACATAACTCGTAAATCGTATATTTACAGTTTGAATTTAGTCACGCCACTTGCATAACATATACCCCAATGTCTTATAAAGCTAACAATGGTGTTCGATTTCAATTTAATGACTTTTTGTGAACATTAGGGGTTTCGTTAGCTGTGACTGTCCCTCCAACCCTATGTGTACAGATAGCAGCCAGTTAGCTAGTTTCATTTTCGGCATAACTTTCGTATATTTACAGTTTGAATTTCGTCACGCCACTTACATGACATATATCCCAAGGTCTTATAAAGCTAACAATGGTGTTCGATTTCAATTTAATGACTTTTTGTGAGCAGTTGGGATTTCGTTAGCTGCGACTGTCCCTCCAATGGACACACATGATATGCCCCGTAAAGTTCAGCTAACACATAGCTAGCTACTAGCATTAGCGCTTGGTAGACTGTATCACCGAGTATACAAATTTGAGTGTACTGTTAAATACCGACCAAATTCCACCAGCAGTTAGCAGTTAGTTGGATACAAGCACCCCCATTTCTGCACCAGGCAGTCCGTGTTAACACAGCTCACCTCCACTAGCTAGTCTTACCCAGTGACAGAGCTAGTAGAGTAGCTAGACCGGTAGCTGGATAGTCCGTAGCTGGATAGTCCGATACAGCAATTGTTTCCACAACAACAAAAACACAACAGTCTCTGAACTCGCGTTGGGAGTTTCATTGAAGTTGGATGTAGTCCAGTTTGTTGTCTAATGAGCGGACACTTGCAAGCAGGATTGATGGAACAGGTGGCCGACTAGCGTTCAACGTCCCCCGCTGATGATGTCCCTACACCGGCCAGAGGCGTCGATCAGCACCGCTGGTCTGCATATCACGCGGGCAAAGCTGTGTCGAGTATTCCATCTGTAATAAAGTGTCCTGCATATTCTCCAATCTGTACCAATGTATCCTGGTAGTAGTTTGAATGCATATAATTGTTGTTCTAAAATTTCCTTCGGGATGAATACATCTATCTATCTATCTATCTATCTATCTATCTATCTATCTAAAGTTTTGATGCTGAGAAGCCACTAAGCTACGCTAGGATTCAAGATGGCTTTCGGAGAATGCTGGAGTCCAACCCCCTATGGGCTATGTGGAAGTAGCTCCTAGTACTGGCTGTAGTCCTTTGCCTCTGGGCAAAAATCTTCCGATGACGCAAAAATCGTCATTTTACGTCATCGGAAGATTTTTTTGCAGACCCACAATACAGAGATCTCCCCTCTCAGGGGGACATGAGGGAGGGAAGCACAGTCATTCAAAAATACTACCGTGTTTCTACTGATACAAAGCTTAATGCTAAATCAGTGAAGTATCCCTTTAAGATTACATTGAAATTATAAAATAATTAAATATTTGTATGTAAAATAGCAAAACAAAAAATAATGAAAAATTGTTTTTGACAATGAAATTGTCAAAATGAAAAATGTAACAAATTTCCACATGTCGTACTTTAACGAACTCCTCTTAGAGATATCATCTGAACAACTTCAAATTTGGTCTGTGCCATGTTAAGACCACAGCTTTAATTTTATTTGTAATCTTTTGCATGTTTGTGTGCTGCTGCGCTTCCCTGTGTGTGTGTAACAAGCATAGTGTCCTCACACTGTGCATAAGCCTAGGCACATTCTACTAAAGAGCTGTTAAAATAACAATGAAATGCTGCGTGATTGACTTTAGACCAGGTTTTTGTTGGTTAATGGCGCAATCATTTCCCGCTGCCTCAAGATAGCAATACGCCAAGAATTCACCTGAACACACCTCCCTGTAAGACCAGCAAGCCCCGGGGTGCAACGATGGCCGCAGGTGCATTCACTATTTAAACGACGTGGGCGCTGGACGGTCTTAAAATAGCAAAGAAACTTGTGTCGGGCTTAGCGCCTCAATCGGCTACTACTGAATCATCATTCTAATCATTTGCAGGCAGGGGGAGCTGAACCAGCTGCATATGCAGGTTGACAAGCTGGAGAAGCAGAGAGCCAGAGAGACTGAGAAAAGGCAGGAGGAGCTCAGTAAAAATCAACACAATGCTGCTCACCACAGGCGGCAGCTGGATGAGCTCAAGCGGTGAGTCAGGGAAAGGAAACTGAGAGTAAAAAATACAAAACCAAAAAAACAATTACAGCTTTGATTAGTGTTGCACTTACTACCATCATAACATGTACGATAAAGGGAGTCTTTGGTGGTGAAAGAAGTGTAAGAGTAAGGGCCTGATGAGACAGAGCACGATTTAGCAGCCCCAGGCTGTTTTCAATGAGAGCATGCGGCTTGCTCACTGCTGTTATGTTGCTGAGGGCCTCCCTTTAAAACATTAACTCAAAGCGGAAATCACTGTCGGTGAGAGGAATCACTCTTATTAGCTCTTCAGTATAGCTTCAGATTTGTGTCGTATGGTAATGGATAGCTTAAGACTGAACTTTTACCTTAATTAATGACATGGTACTGTAACTCCTTGTGTGTCTGTGCATGTCTTTTTGTGGCTGGATGGTAGCTCTATGGCTGGTGAAATTCAAAAGCAAAAGGAGGAGTATGAGAGGATGAAATGGGATTTGCATTGCAGGATACAAGAGTTGGAAGGAGAGCTTACCCTACAAAGACAGGTAAACACACACACTTTCATCTCTCTAAAGGTCTAAAAACTCTTTTTGGCCAATGCACAGTAATGTGGACCATAATGTAGTTCACTGTTGTCAGTAAATCTCTACCCTAGGCTTGGGCCGGTGTAAAAAATGTATACCAAATTTTACCACTACTTTCACGTGTCTCAGCCGCTCCAGAGTGAGAATGATAAGTGAGCCCATAAGGAGAATGTTGCGACTCCAGTCCACATGCTGGTGGTAATGCACCTCTAAGTAATGACTTTTTTTTTTTACCTGCAGTGAAGTTATAAAAACCTATTTGGTTTAGGTGTTTACACTTTTACTTGTCTTTTTCATTGCTTGAAAATCCCAAATGTTTCCATGTGGGGTAGTTTTAGTTTTCTTTGAGAGTAACTCTGCCACGTATCATCTCGTCACCCCAAAAAACTCATCAACTTCTAGTAAACAAACACACTGTTCCCTCTCCAACCACTACAGAAATATGATCTCCATGTTCATGACAGACAGTGGTGGAATGTAACGAAGTACAAATACTTTGTTACTGTACTTAAGTACATTTTTCACATATCTGTACTTTACTTAAGTGCAATCAATAGTGCATACTTTTGACTTTTACGTCGTTACATTTTGCAGCAATTATCTATACTTTCTACTCCACTACATTTCTACAAACTTCCGTTACATTTTCGTTACGTTTTCTGATCAGTTTTTCCAGTTTTTCCACCTGCTAAAACGTCTTCCTGATCGTCACAGGTTTGCAGTCCGCAGGGAAGCCCTCAGCAGCGGCCGTCCAGCTCCCGGTGCCGCTCGCGATATTTCGAATTCCACTATGGCCATGCCAAGACCCGCCCTTCAATAGCGTTTATTGGCCAGGAGCATACCGCTCCCGGTACTACCGCTGCTCCCGTTACTGCTGCTGCTCCCGATACTCTGCTTGGTCATATGTGAAGCATCCGTTCACATAGGGTTAATATACAACCCGTATATCTATCTTAAAAACACTCCCGGTCCTCCTCAGCTGTGAAGCCACATACTTGTTGTCCAAGCCTGTGCGTTCTCGCTAGATAAATGTGTGCAGCATTCACTGTCCCGTGGGAAATAATGCAGTTGAGCTTCATGCAGATCACCCTGATAGATAACCAGAATTGTAAGTCAGAATGTAAACTGGGCCACAGATGGTAAGCCCAATTAAATTAACCTAAAATTAACTTAATTAAAATACCACAGCCCATACTGTTTTTTTTTTAATTATTAGAATATAGACATTAAGAGAATAAATCATTATGCAAGTACTTTTACTTTTAATACTTAAAGTACATTTAAAATCAGGCACTTTTTACTTTTACTTAAGTAGAGTTTTCATTGTTGTACTTTTACTTTTACTAAAGTAAATATATCTCTGGTTATTTGTACTTTTACTTAAGTACTGAGATTCTGTACTTCCTCCACCACTGATGATAGACACGCCTGTGATCCTCAGCAGTTTTATTTCAGAACGCAACAGAAAGCTCTGCTGTGCTTTAGCTTTAGAAATGCTCAGGGAAATGTAGCTTGTGTTGACACTGCCACATTACTTGTCAATAAAGTTAAGATCCTGAAATGCTATTTAATTAATTAAACAGCAAAGGTCATAGCCAGTTTAACCGGTTAGCATAAAATCAAATTGGTTTTGCCGGTGAAACCGGAAATCGACCCAGCTTTACTCTAAACAGTAATATACTCTACGTCTTGTGTTACAACCCAACACAGTTGGCTCTGTACAGTGAAGAGACATCCAGTCCACATGGCTAAAATAACTGGTAGAGCAGCCAGACATTCAGAGGGGATCAGCAGCAGACATTTAGGATGAACCCAGACAAAAGAGCTCTGAATCTCTGACTGGTGTCTGTAACACTAAATTGGCAGGCTTGTGTGTGTTTGTTTTTCTACATATCTGTCTGTCAGGTAAGATGAGCAGGTGACAAATAGAATGGATCTTGTAGGCTAGTTTGGCTCCAGGAAGGGAATGTGCTGTTTATCTAATGCTCATCATATAACAACGTAAAAGATTAATTATCACCCTCCCCTTACTGTATCCAAAAAAAGATAGGTGCACAGGAATACGGTTAGGGACAAAAAAAATAAAAGACTCATTGTCTATATTTTCTTTTGTACTGTATGTATTTATAAACTAATGAGTTCATTTTAACATCATGTTGTAGCAAAAATAAAATGTGCTAAATTTGAACAGTTGTCTAATGACGATAAAAAATGTTCTGCCTCACTGGATTCTGTACCAGATAACGATAAATCCCCTCACCTCTGTACATTATCATCTCCCTCCTCCTCCTCCTCCTCCTCCTCATCCTACTCACTCTTCTCTTCCTTGCTCTCTTCAGCTGGCCCTGATGCAGGTAGATGCATCGGAAGAGCAGGTCCCTTGTGACCCACAAGCTCCCAGCCATGTCCGAATAAAGGCGATTCAGGGAGGGGTTGGCGTGCTAGATACAGAAAGTAGTTGGTGTGGAGGCAGTGTTGGCATAGGCTATCTGCATCTGCATTACGGGTTCATTTCTTTAACCACACACC
Source organism: Zingel zingel (assembly GCA_023566125.1). NCBI lineage: Eukaryota > Metazoa > Chordata > Actinopteri > Perciformes > Percidae > Zingel > Zingel zingel. The sequence goes on from CM042334.1 coordinate 13,961,210, forward strand.
CCAAACAATTAATGCACACAAAAGTACACATTACACTGCTATTTAATGTGTAATCTACATGTTTATTGCTTTAAGATTACCCTGTTCAGATGGAGTGCACATATGTTTACATTGTAAGGTTAAATATTCATTTTTCAGGACTATTAATCATTATATTTTTTGTCTATATGCCAAGTTAGAGGGGGGATTTAGGTTTGTGTGTCATTTGGTTTGCCCAAGCAGATAGATAGTGTATATATGTCCCCTTTTGTTTCATTCAGTTAGCTTAGTTTGGTCAGTTCACATCCTGTCTGGTGTTGCTATTTTGGTTATATTTATATTTTGTTGACCTATTTTATAGGACTAGATATTAAGTTCTTGGTTTATATTGTTTTGTATTTTTGGGTAGATAAAAAACATTATTTTTCAACAAAAACTCCTGTTCTCCTCATTGCCTCACTGCTTGGTCCCTGACATTGCCATATGGCAACACTGTGCAGTATCAACCATCACTCCATCCGCCACTATCTATCATTGCTTGGAAAATGTTGGAAGATGTTGGTTAATTCTAGAGAGCAGAGATCTCTTCTTGATTTGTGCTGTGAAGTAATTCATGGTTGCACTGTACACAGTAGCAACCAAGCGGAATTTGAATAGAAACCACACAATACAAAGTGGAGGCTCGTAGGGATGAAAGTTGCTTAGTGATGTTATGTTGAGTTATAGTAACTACGCCTATATTCCATAATAAATACAATAGTGGTAAAATGTTATACACAAGATCTCTTCACTCTGGTTAACAGGAGATGACAGCAGCATTTGACAGTGAGCTCAGACAGCGGGAACATGAGTTCAATTTGAAATTGGATGAGGTGCACGCTGTGGTGCTGTCTCATGATATCAAGGTGAGAAGAGTAAAAGAATGGTGTTTTATTTGTAAAAGGATGTGCTTTACTGAAGTAATTTGTCCATTTATGTTGTCTATAAATACTAGGTTTGTTACGTAAGGTGGACAAAAAACAAGACACATATATAGACAACATATATTTTATGCAAATTTGTTCTTTTATTTGCCTTAAAAGTTCAATTCATTTAAACTTTAATCGTGCAACCTTGCCCCTATTTTCACGTGTTGCTGAGTAACGTACATTAACATTCCATGTTCTCTTGAATGTAGCATACAGTGGGGCAAAAAAGTATTTAGTCAGCCACCAATTGTGAAAGTTCTCCCACTTAAAAAGATGAGAGAGCCCTGTAATTTTCATCATAGGTACACTTCAACTATGAGAGAAAAAATGAGAAAAAAAAATCCAGAAAATCACATTGTAGGATTTTTAATGAATTTATTGGTAAATTCCTCGGTAAAATAAGTATTTGGTCACCTACAAACAAGCAAGATTTCTGGCTCTCACAGACCTGTAACTTCTTCTTTAAGAGGCTCCTCTGTCCTTCACTCGTTACCTGTATTAATGTCACTTGTTTGAACATGTTATCAGTATAAAAGACACCTGTCCACAACCTCAAACAGTCACACTCCAAACTCCACTATGGCCAAGACCAAAGAGCTGTCAAAGGACACCAGAAACAAAATTGTAGATAAATTGTAAATTGTACAGGCTGGGAAGAAGCTTGGTGTGAAGAAATCAACTGTGGGAGCAATTATAAGAAAATGGAAGACATACAAGACTGTTATGGTTTGGACAATTTGTTGCCTGGTTTTGTATATTTCGGTTGCCTGTATTATTATTTCTGTATGTTCCCTGTGTTTGTCTATTTATTCTGTATATTTCTGTTTAGTTATCTCCTTGTCTATTGTGTTTACCCTGTCTTGACTGTGTTCTGTGTATTGTGCATTTTTTGGTTAATTCCTGTGTTCTCTGTTGTGTTGTGTCAAGTTTCTGTGTTTAGTTGATTTCATGTTTCCTGTCGGTTGTTCCTGTTTACAGTTTTATTTTGATAGTCCGTTTTCTGTCTTGTCATGTCTAGTTTTACTTTGCTTTCCCGCCTTGGTTGATTGTCCTGCCCCGCCCTAATGTTCTTCACCTGTTGTATCACCTGTCCCTCGTTTGTTCATTACCTCTTGTATTTAACCCCCGTGTTCCCTTTGTCTCTTGTCAGATCGTTTTGCCTTCTTTTGTATCCCCGTGCCGCCAGTTTCTGTGCTTCCTGTTTATTCCCGTTTTTGTACTCCCTTGTTTTCTTTGGATGCCTTTTTGACTTCATTTTGGAATCTGTCTTTTGCCTGCCTGCTACTCTCAGGATGCCCTTGGACGCCGGCTGGCTACCAGCTTCCCAGATTCCCCGCTAGCTAGCAGCCTCCCTAATCCCCGGCTAGCTAGCAGCCTCTCTGTGTCCCAGCTAGCTAGTAGCCCTCCTGAGCCCCGGCTAGCTAGCAGCCCTCCTGAGCCCCGGCTAGCTAGCAGCCTCCCTGAGCCCTGGCTAACTAGCAGCCTCTTGGCGTCCCCGCTAGCTGGCAGCCCCCCTGTATCCAGGCTGGCTAGCAGCTTCTCGGAGCCCCCACTAGCTAGTGACCTCCCTGAGCTCCAGCTAGTTAGCGGTTCCCCTGAATCCAGGTTAGCTAGCAGCCGCCCTAGTGTCCCCGGGCTCCCTAGTGCCCACAAGCAGCTCATGAGTATCCCCGAGCCGCTCCCTAGTGCCCCTGAGCAGCTCCCTAGTGTCCCCGAACAGCTCCTTAGTGCCCCCAAGCAGCTCATTAGCGCCCCCGAGCAGCTCTCTAGTGTCCCCGAGCAGCTCTCTAGTGTCCCCGGGCTCCCTAGGGACCCCGAGCTCCCTGGTGACCCCGGGCTCCCTAGGGACCCCGAGTCTTCTAGCGTTTCTGAGTCTTCTAGCGTTTCTCAGTCTTCTAGCGTTTCTGAGTCTTCTAGCGTTCCTGAGTTTTCTAGCGTTCCTGAGTTTTCTAGCGCCTCCGAGTTTTCTAGCGCCTCCGAGTTTCCTAGCGTTCCCAAATTTCCTAGCGTTCCCGAGCTTCTTAGCGTTCCCGAGTTTCCTAGCGTTCCCGAGTTTCCTAGCGTTCTGTATATTTCTGTTTAGTTATCTCCTTGTCTATTGTGTTTACCCTGTCTTGACTGTGCTCTGTATATTGTGCATTTTTTTGGTTAATTCCTGTGTTTTTTGTTGTGTTGTGTCAAGTTTCTGTGTTTAGTTGATTTCATGTTTCCTATCGGTTGTTCCTGTTTCCTTTTTTATTGTGGCTTGTCCTGCCCCACCCTAATGTGCTTCACCTGTTGTATCACCTGTCCCTCGTTTGTTCATTACCTCTTGTATTTAACCCCCGTGTTCCCTTTGTCTCTTGTCAGATCATTTTGCCTTCTTTTGTATCCCCGTGCCGCCAGTTTCTGTGCTTCCTGTTTATTCCCGTTTTTGTACTTTAAGGACGCCCTTGGTTCTTTTTGTGTTTTGATCAATAAATCCTTAACCTTCTTCTGCCTACCTGCCTCTCTCTGCAATTGGGTCCTTTAATCCTCTGCACCGCAACACAAGACCACTGATAATCTCCCTCGATCCGGGGCTCCACGTAAGATCTCACCCCGTGGGGTCAAAATGATCACAAGAACGGTGAGCAAAATTCCAGAACCACATGGGGGGACCTAGTGAATGACCTGCAGAGAGCTGGGACCAAAGTAACAAAGGCTACCATCAGTAAACACACTACGCCGCCAGAGACTCAAATCCTGCAGTGCCAGATGTGTCCCACTGCTTAAGCCAGTACATGTCCAGGCCCGTCTGAGGTTTGCTAGAGAGCATTTGGATGATCCAGAAGAGGATTGGGAGAATGTCATATGGTCAGATGAAACCAAAATAGAACTTTTTGGTAAAAACTCAACCCGTCGTGTTTGGAGGAGAAAGAATGCTGAGTTGCATCCAAAGAACACCATACCTATTGTGAAGCATGGGGGTGGAAACATCATGCTTTTTTTTCTGCAAAGGGACCAGGACGACTGATCCTTGTAAAGGAAAGAATGAATAGGGCCATGTATCGTGAGATTTTGAGTGAAAACCTCCTTCCATCAGCAAGGGCATTGAAGATGGGTCTTTCAGCATGACAGTGATCCCAAACACACCGCCCGGGCAATGAAGGAGTGGCTTCGTAAGAAGCATTTCAAGGTCCTGGAGTGGCCTAGCCAGTCTCCAGATCTCAACCCCATAGAAAATCTTTGGAGGGAGTTGAAAGTCCGTGTTGCCCAGCGACAGCCCCAAAACATCACTGTTCTAGAGAAGATCTGCATGGAGGAATGGGCCAAAATACCAGCAACAGTGTGTGAAAACCTTGTGAAGACTTACAGAAAACGTTTGACCTCTGTCATTGCCAACAAAGGGTATATAACAAAGTATTGAGATGAACTTTTGTTATTGACCAAATACTTATTTTTCACCATAATTTACCAATAAATTCATTAAAAATCCTACAGTGTGATTTTTCTGGATTTTTTTTTCTCATTTTGCCTCTCATAGTTGAAGTGTACCTATGATGAAAATCACAGGCCTCTCATCTTTTTAAGTGGGAGAACTTGCACAATTGGTGGCTGACTAAATACTTTTTTGCCCCACTGTAACTGTAGCAAGCTCCTTCGTAGTAACTTGAGGTAGAAAGCGTTGAGGAGCAGTGAAGGTGATAAGCCTAAACAACCAAAAATGTGTTATTTTTTCTTAAAAGCAACATAGTATAATAGTGTTCTCAATTCAAGTAATCTAAATATTATTGCAGCCAATTTACATGTTTTCTTTTCTAATCTTCCCATGGTTAGTACTTCACATGTAAAGTTGTCGTCATCATTTTTTGTCTAGGTGGTGCTGCTGTCTAAAGAGATTGAAGTTCACAGCCAAGCTCAGCATCAGAACACAGAGGCTCTCAAAGCTTCTAATGAGTTCTGTCAGCGGATACAAACCCAGCTACAACACAAAGAACTGGAGATTAAAGACCTCACTGCTGTCAAGGACTACAAGTATGCTCGCTTGTGTGTGTGTGTGTGTGTGTGTGTGTGTGTGTGTGTGTGTGTGTGTGTGTGTGTTTTTAAGATTTTCTGACTATCTTCTGTCTCAGGTTAAAGGAGCTTGAGGACGAGCTGAAATGTATCAAGACCAAATTGAAGAAAGAAGAGGATGACCACATTAAGAAGTGAGTCATTAATAACGCATTTAGGCAGTTAGAGCCAGCTGCTGGCCTAGGCAGCTACTGTAGGAGCGCATGTGGCCTGAGGGGCGGGGGGGGGGGGGGGGGGGGAGGGAGAGAGAGAGAGAGAGAGAGAGAGAGAGAGAGAGAGAGAGAGAGAGAGAAAAGACATCTCCAAATTTGCACATAAAAATGAAACAGTTAAGAGGCCTATGACTGGACCAATAGTGTAATTTACATCTGTTTGTGGAATGTGCGCTTTTTTTTTTGTGATACATTTTTTTTATTGGCACCTTCAGACAAAACCAATTACACAACGTGTGACCGGTAATAGCAGATGGTGCACAGAACAGATAAACACAAATTGAACAAGAACAAAAACCCTCTCCCACCCTCTGCGGTCTCTAGGACAACAAAACAAACATACAAGCAGAAATCAAACTTGCCTAATCTAGAATGTGTTCTTTTCAGTGAAATACCTGTTGCTATTAGCAAGACTGTGTGATAATTAGATATGACCACAACACACTTCTGAACATAGGATTTGACTCAACTCACCAGTTTTCCAGCTTTTTGGGTGTTGATCGGACAGAAATCCTGTAGATGCCTACCATGGCAACAAAAATAACAATGGGAGGGAGCACGTCTTGGCAAAGGCAAAAGAAAAATTAAAGCTGCAAGCAGCGTTGGACGGGCCCTCGCTCCTCTGCGCGCGTCGGGGTTACTGGCGGACGCCGCTCCTCGCGACCGTGCATTAGCGCGGCACTCAGACACTACAAATCGTCACCAATGAAAAGGGAACTCCCTGCTGAGTTCAATGATACCTCACACAAGACTCTACCTTAAATGGGTCACCAGTTATGAAAGGGGCGTGGCTTAAGCATAGGGGGCGGCCCAAACCATCACCAATGAAGAAGGAAGTCTGCTGAGTTCAATGATACCTCACACAAGACTCTACTTTAAACGGTTCAAAAGCCATAAGAGGGGGGCGTAGCCTAAGTACATGGGCGTGGTTAAAGTATAGGGGGCGGCTCAGTATCACATGTAGACCACACATTATAAGTTTCATGTAAATCGGATGATGTTTGTCATATAAGGTAGATGTAGAGAAATTTTTAGGGCAAATATGACAATGTACTCTAAAGTTAGAGAAACTTCTTCGTTCATCGCATCAAAATGCTCACCACGCCCACACCGTTGGACTAAAAGTTTTTCATCTTTAAGGTGTTGAGATTGTACAGACCAAATTTGAAGTCCATCGGATGAAATCTCTAGGAGTTCATTAAAGTATAGCACCTTGACTTTTAGGTCTACGTCCTGTTGCCACTAGGGGGCGCTATGACTTTGAGCCAATATCGGCCTGTAGATGTTGTTAGGGTTGGACTCTTATGAATCCTGAAATGTTTCGAGCCAATTGGACAATGTACACTCAAGTTACACCCACTTCCTGTTTCAATGGCCCCGCCACGGCCATGCCCTTTGATGAAAAGTTTTTCTTTTAATAACTTTTCATCTTTAGCATCTTAAGATGGCACAGACCAAATTTGAAGTTGATCGGATGAAATCTCTAGGAGGAGTTTGTTAAAGTACGAATCACACTAATTTCGAACTTTCAATTCAAAATGGCGGACTTCCTGTTGGGTTTAGGGTATGTCTCCAATGAGTTTTTTTTGTACGTCTTGACATGCTACATATGTGTACCATGTTTCGTTAGTCTACGTTAAACGTACTGCAGGGGCTCAATTTTTAAAGTTGTGTAGGGGGCGCTAACGAGCCATTATTTTGCGCCTATTCCCGAAACTCTTAAAATACGTACATTTTCACCAGGCTTGATGCGACCGCCAATTTTGGTGAGTTTTTCAGTATGTTAAGCCCCTCAAAAAGGCAATTAATTTGCCGGAAGAATAATAGTTCCTTCAGTTTCAATAGGGCCTTAGCCGCTGTCGGTGCTCGGGCCCTAAATATCGGGGAGGACAAACAAGCTGAGAACCCCGAAAGTACACCTTCCACACCAGCCCAAGGAACTTTGAAAGATGGAAGGGTCATTGCATCATTAGAATTTTGCATTGGTTGGTAAAGTCAGTGAGGTGAGCATGGCAATTCACACTATAACCTGTCATATCTGTGTTGTTTCACCTTTGACTGAAAAATGCTTTAACAAAAGTTTAAACTCATAACGTGATGTTTTTTGTCTAAATGTGCACATTTGTTTTCATTGTTATTGGTCTCCATATGGCTCTGTCCAGCAGCTGCATATAACTCAACTCAACTCCAAGATAGTTTCTAGCTACATTATGATATATGACCAAACGGGGCAAGTCCAAGCTATTATTGCTGACCTGCAATTGTAACCAGATCAATATATACATTGCTCTGATTATAACTGGCTGGATGGCCCACGATATGCAACGATATTTGTGCGTCTGGCCGATTCACTCTGCGAATGAATACCTAAAAAAAACTGAATCTGATAATCTATTATGAATGATAATCTTAAATAAATAATCTTAGAGCGAGGTGCAGATCCTAACAAGACATAGGAGACTGTGGTGTTGGGAATTAGGAAGGTACATAGCAATTATCAAAGACATTTTATCAATATATATATTATTTTTTTTCATTGAAGATTTTCCATGACAAACAAATAAACAAAGAAAGCGACACACAGCACAAATACATTACATAACTACAAATTAGTGACAGGACAAACATATGAAATACAAGAGAGGGAGGGGGTGGGGAATTACAGTGTTTAGAATATTCTCAAGCGGAAAGGGATATGCTGGGGCCAAGACAGTGGAAGGTACAGATTCAAGTATTAGCAATTATCAAAGACATTTTATCAATATATATATATATATATATATATATATATATATATATATATATATATATATATATATAAAATTTGGATTTATTTATTTTATTGAAGATTTTCCATGACAAACAAATAAACAGAAAGAGACACACACAAATACATAACATAACTACAAATTTGTGACAAGACAAACATATGAAATACAAGGGAGGGAGGGGTTGGGGAATTACAGTGTTTAGAATATTCTCAAGCGGAAAGGAATATGCTGGGGCCAAGACAGGGGTACCAGGTTCAGCAAATACATTTTTATAATTAAAAAGGGGGGAGGGTGGGTTTTGAGTCAAGGAATGTCCTTATTGCAGCCCATAATCCATTCCCATCACCATTTGGATAAACCAATAAGGACACTGCTTTTTCCATGCTTATAAGGTTCAGGAACTCCTCAAGCCAATTATACATGTCGAAACAGTTAGCCTTCCTGACTTTCCAGTTCATAAGGATTAAGCGTTTAGTTACAAGGCATGCTAGTGTGATAATGTTTTTGCGCTGTTTTACAATTAAAGCCATGGAGCTCGGTATCCAACATCAATATTATCAATATTAATAAAGTTATGAATACGTGTATTAATAACTATCAAATTGACAATAAAACGGGGCACCACCCTGGAATTAGGGGTCAATAACTGAACTGTGAATACAGTCTCAACAGTAGTATTCTCTCAAAAATACAGATATTAATTAATTTGATTAATGTATCTCATATTTATAAAGTGAACAGTGAAGTAGTGAAATTCAAGTGCTGACCTGTACAACCAGCTATTACTAGAACACATATACAAATAATCACAGACAACTGCTTATAAAGTATAATAGAATGTATTCAACTTCAGCAATATTGATTACTAATCAATAAACATCTACTATCTTGCTACAACTACAACAAAGGCCAAACAAACAAACATGTGGTGGGTGTATTGATGCTTCCTTTTAGCCATGGCCATGATCTGTCCCTACCCAAGAAGCTTGACTTAACTTAACCAGAAATAAACCATATAGCTGGCACAATGGAATAAAATGCTCATATGAGTTGTTTATGCAACATATGGACAACTTGGGACAGACAAACAACCTTTGGTGTTTATTTAGCTACAAAGAAGGAAAATGACTCACTAAATACATAAAACAGAGGGAATTGGCTTTTAGTATTACTGCAATTAGATGTAATTCTGGAGATGTTTTCACAGCAACTTTAGATATTAAAGCTTTTAGTGCGTAACCTTTTGATATTAATGAACGTCCGTTACATTCAAGCCATTGCCAAAAGAGTTGATACAAAGATGATTAAGACTATCCGCTCCACAAAACTCTCTCTGTACTTCTTAGCATGGCTATGTTCAGAATATTGTGTCGTCCAGCGACTTTTGCACGCTGAAACTCAAGTGAAGATAATTACCTCTTCTGATGAGTCCATCATGTTTTTTTAATACCCCGTGTCCTCCTTGGCTACTAGCAACTGTGTGGAGGAGGGGTGGGGGTGGTGCGCGATCACAGAAAGCTTGTATCATGTAGACACACCGTGTCAACAGTGTTGTTGTCATTACTTAGAATTCCTCATGGGGGCAACATAAACTACACACTGTAGCTTTAGTAAATGTTTAAAGAATTTTACACTGATTTCTATAGGTCATTATCGACCTCTACTGATGAATTATTAATGATTGAATGCTATCTCTCCAGAGTGCATCATATTTCACCTTGTGCTTAATCATTTCCACGCGAAATCTGAGTTTACCAGTACCACAAAAGTGCAAGCCGCACACAGCTGTCTCTCACTCTCAATCCTGTAAGTCAGTGAGCAGTGACTTTATCAATTTACTAACTTTTATTAACTTCTGTTCAATATTTAATGGTGCACTTGTTGGCACAGCTGCCCGAAGGAAACCCATTTAATTCTCCAACTGATCTACCTAAATGACTCTGCTCGAAAGTAGAAAAAAGTCAGTTTAATCTCTAATTATAAGATTGACTGCTATGTTCGCTCTTGTAATATCCACTGTTATGTATTTTTAAACTAAGTTGCTTCCCTGAAAACTCAGACTGTCCATGCTGTTAACTCTTTTCCGTGGTTAAACGACAACTCAGTAAAAGTGCTACACTTGGTTTAAGGCACCACTCAAAATTGCAGCCGTGCGCTGTTGTTGTTGCCGCTGACCTTTCAAGGCACAACCATGAAAAGGAGCTAGCTAAAAGCAATGATGACGTATACCTGCACTGCGTTTTGCCGAAGTGCCGGCACTATGATCTGCGCCTGCCTCGTGGTTTTACCTCATGTGTAGGCAACTTTAAGCTCCTCAGCAGCCTAGCAAAGGTGGCGGCTGTGCCTCATTCTTATTCAGCTACAGTGGTAATAAATACTCCTGTCACCTTGTGTATGAAAGCTTTCCGCTGTGCCTACCTGTATCATAGGTCCTCTAATTGTTTTGTAGTGTCTAACTGCTGTTTCTGGACAGATATGAAGGTGTGGCCCGGGCTCTAAAGGAGTGTGATGCGCAGCTGGAGGCTCAGTGTCAGACCCACATAGAGCAGCTGCAGAAGGCTGAGAAACACATTGTCAAACTCCAGAGGAATGTGAAAGTTCTGGCTACACAGGTATGCTGCATACAGAAAAATCATCAGGAAGCATTGAAAAAGAAAGATGAGACAATCCAGAGGTGAGACAAACACTGATGAAAAAAGACTGTTTAATATAAATATGTGTGTAGTGCATATGGCTACTCATTCAGTGTGTACATACACCAGCAGCTGTGAACTGCTATATAAACAGTTGACCGCAGATTTGTGTTTGTGTGTGTTATCTACCAGGTACAAGGAACAACTGAGTGCTGGTTTAAAGAGAGAACGGGCCTTAGAACAGATGCAAGTCCAGGTTGAGCTGGAGTGCCAGAGAAGATGTGAGGACATGAAGGCCCAACACTACTTTGCTAATGAGCAGCTAATCCAAGACCTGACCCAGGCCAGAGACCTGGTATGCCCCCATACATTACCCCCCCCCCCCCCCTCCCCCCCTTGTACAGTGTGTGGATTTACTGATGCATAGTAAAATTCACCTAATGTGGGTTTCTGTGGATGCATATTGTCTCTGTATATTTTTGATACTGAGGTTGCTTCAGTATCGGTATAAAGGGCCAGATTTACTAACACCTTTCATCTTTCAGTTCTTTTTATTTAATTTTACAATGTACATACATTCACTAAATTCACTAAACTAAATTCACACCCCCCTCTCCCCTTACTGTCACTCATATATCAACAGTGGTGGAGGAAGTACTGAATCTCAGTACTTAAGTAAAAGTACAAATAACCAGAGATATATTTACTTTAGTAAAAGTAAAAGTACAACAATGAAAACCCTACTTAAGTAAAAGTAAAAAGTACCTGATGTTAAATGTACTTTAAGTATTAAAAGTAAAAGTACTTGCATAACGATTTATTCTTTTAATGTCTATATTCTAATAATTTAAAAAAAAACAGCATGGGCTGTGGCATTTTAATTAAGTTAGTTTTAGGTTCATTTAATTGCACTTACCACCTGTGGCCCAGTTTACATTCTGACATACAATTCTGGTTATTTATCAGGGTGATCTGCATGAAGCTTGACTTTGCATTATTTCCCACGGGACAGTGAATGCTGCACACATTTATTTAGCAAGAACACACGGGCTTGGACAACAAGTACGTGGCTTCACAGCTGAGGAGGACCGGGAGTGTTTTTAAGATAGATATACGGGTTGTATATTAACCCTATTTGAACGGATGCATATGACCAAGCAGAGTATCGGGAGCAGCAGCAGTAACGGGAGCAGCGGTAGTACCAGGAGCAGTACGCGCTTGGCCAATAAATGCTATTGAAGGGCGGGTCTTGCCGTGGCCATAGTGAGATTCGTAATATCGCGAGCAGCACCGGGAGCTGGACGGCCACTGCTGAAGGCTTCCCTGCGGACTGCAAACGTGTGACGGTCAGGAAGACGTTTTGGCAGGCGGAAAAACTGTTCAGAAAATGTAACGGAACGTTGTAGAAATGTAGTGGAGTAGAAAGTATAGATAATTGCTGCAAAATGTAACAAAGTAAAAGTCAAAAGTATGCACTATTGATTGTAGTTAAGTACAGATGCGTGAAAAATGTACTTAAGTACAGTAACGAAGTATTTGTACTTCGTTACATTCCACCACTGCATATTAAGATGGTTCTAATTGATAGAGAAATGTACAACATGGTATAGCCTACACATATATCAAAATGTACACAAATGTGACACATCCTGGGAGAGCTGCCAGTTGAAGAAAATGTTAAAAAAGCCACAAAAGCTGTGGATTAATCCTAGTTTAGCAAGCAACGTGAACAGGAGTTTTAAGAAAATACAAAAGAACAGTCCCTCATTACAATGTGGACCTGTTTTAATCAGTAAAATTAAGATTTCATTCATGCATGACTTTGTGCATGAAACAGCATTAATTCATTCATGGAGTACTTCATGAACAATCAGTAATGTACAAGGATTAATAGTATCTCATGCATGACTTAATGCAGGAACAATACATTAATTAATGCATCAATTAAGGTATTTCAATCATCATGATTTCTGATTCTTCAAAAAAACTGAGCAGTTACAGCAGTGTACATATATTCTGAAGAATTGTAGTGTTGTAATCATTGTTAAGTAAACATTACTTCTTCATGTTTGTGGCCCTTCAAATAAAGTGCTGACCTGGTCCATCTTTAACATTAATAAATAAGATATGATTAATGTGAGCTGGGTCAGGGTCCCGAGGCAGAAATGGAACCACCTTTGTCGCCATGCTTGTTTGATACTGTACTCTATAATGATATGAATACTAAAGTTTAATGTTGGTCTTTATCAGGCTAAAGCCGAGCTAAAGGAGAAAGAACAAGGTCTGCAGGACTTGATTGTCTTACTACGTTCTGTTAAAACGGAGAGAGACCAGGCAGTACAGGTAAGAATACATCCACCTTACACTCTGCAGACTAATAGATCCATTAAAAGGTGCTAACATGTTGACTAAATAAAATAAATCAAATAACGTTTCACCTAGAAGACATGGGTGCTGGCCTGATGAAAATGGAATCCGCTATACTGATCATTAATCCTCAACATTTAGTGGGCCTTTACATTGTGTGGTGAACTAACAGTTCTTGTTTTCACACAGAATCTCTGACCATGTATTGCGCCGATTCCAGTCACAGAATGAGCAGGACTTAGAGAAATTGTATAATGCCAGGATAAATCCCACTGAGATGTATAAAAAGACATCCTTAGATTAGACACAATCAAATGAACAATGATCAATCTCTAAATAGTGAGACAAACAGGGACAGCATTACTGAAAACATAGGCGATCTGTTTTAAGATAAGAAAACAGCAAAAAATATGATAGAAACCAGATATGTTCTTTTAGTTTAGATCTTTTTAGGTAGATTAGATATTGTTTTTTACTCTGCTATAATAATTTTGTGATATTATTATCATTAGGCCTACACCCACTGTAACTCCATCCTCGCCTCCCCCTCCCTCTAAATTTGGTCTTCCAAATGTGAGATCCCTGTCAAAATCATTTATCTGTCAAGATTATTACTATAAATTGGTTATTTATTCCTGAATCATGGCTTTCTGCTAATGACCTCTCAATGCAGGGGCAGACTGGGACAAAAATTCACTAATTACATTTGTGTACAGATGGTGAAATAATATAAGCAGTACCTTATGTAACATATTTTTAAACATTTAATGTAACTGGCAAACAATGCTTACTACTTTTTAAAGAGCACACGTTTATAAAAAATTTACACATACTGCCTGTTTATGCCGTTTATATGCTGTTACTGTCATTCTCTACAGTATGTTGTTCTTTGTTGTCACTGTCTGTTCGATTGTCCGTATTTCTCTGTGTTGACACTGTACATATTGTCTGTCTGGTTCTCCATCTTTTCATCTGTTTTAAAACTCTAACTCTGCAATTTAAATGTATTTTTTTTGGCTGTCTGTGATTATACTTCAGGGTTTTTCCTTGCTCAGAATTGGTCTTTGAGGGAACACATAAAGTAGAAGGGTCCGGGGGTCCTCCCCCAGGAAATTTTGAGGGTAAAAGACTTCAATTCCTGCATTCTGATATATTTTTAGGCACCAATTTATGGTAAAAATGTCTATTTATTGCAAGGAAATCACAAAATTCTGGTGGCAGGTAACAATTCAAAATACAAAATATAATGGAATATTATTATATTCAGTAGTCCAGTAAGGGGGCTTTCACATCCAGGACATGGGCCGGATACGACAACACTTGATCCCAAGGTCCAGTTGTTTAATTAGCATGAACAGGGCTTTATGGTAATTTTTTCCCCAAGGAGCATGTTTTGCTCCCAAGTTGAAAAATGTAGGATTGACTTAGGCTACTTAATCAGTGATGTTGAATATAGCCTACAGTGTAACGGATCACCACAGTTCATACATACAGGTGAACCGCGGTTTAACCTACATGGTGTAAAACTAAACACTACATGAATGGGGCACAGCAGAAAGACGGAGCAGAACGACTGTACTCCTACCGGCCTACACCGGCCTACACTTCGCATCAGGCGTTAAAACCAACTGTACCGAATTAGACGTGATAACGAGCCATTTTTAACCGGTAATGAAACTATCAATTTAAAGGAGAATTTCGGCCAATTTTTACGTTAATCTTGATCGCTAAATCTATGCTAGTACTTTCGATAGAAAAACCCCCGACCCGAATCAGTGCAGGCAACACGGAATAGCTACGTGTACAAGCGTCCCCTGAGCTAAAACAGCAATTGTCGGGGCAAGTTTTAGAGTGCCTTTGTGGCTCTTAACGGACACAAAGTGCAATTAATGTCTGTGCCACATGAACAGGGTCCTTAGGTGTCAACAAGATGCGTTTTCAACTCAGACATTGTTTAAATTCACCTACCCTGTCTTGATCCTGCCGGTGGGTAGCTTGGCCTGTTAGCTGCTAGCTGTTAGCTGTTATCTGCCGTCCGTGATGAATGTGTTCAGCTAGGCTTTTGTAAAAAAATCATCACGCAGCAGTTCCGTGTGTATTTGTAGCTCATCAATTTTGTGTGTGATCGATCAGGTGTTGGTAGGTAGGAGGCTTGTCAGTGTCGATCTGTGTGGTAGCTAGTTCCCTTAGCCAGGCAAGCAGCTTTCGCCCCCCTCCCGCAGCCGACAAAAATCCCCTGAGCGCCCGGTGGTTTGATGGATGTCCTCCAGAGGACAGATCATGCCTTTGCAGCGAAAAGTTTAGTTTATTTCCCCCTCAAAAAATAGGTAATTGAGCACTGTAGTGATTTTGACCATATCAGTGACTATGTAACTACATGGAAACGGGATAAACGAGGTCTGTTGCTTGCACAGTAATAGCGTTACTGAAGCTTAGCTGTAGCATCACGCTGTCTCCTGGGAATTCAGTTGTAGCAGGAAAAGGTAAACAGTAGTGTGCAGATCGGAGCGTAGTGTGTGAAGAGCGGAGTTGTTTACGAGGGAAGAAGCTTGGAGTAACGTAACTATGGAGAATATAGCATATATACAACACACGGAAGAGCCTTTTGAGTTTGATGGTCGTCCTTATTTATTTCCGAACCTGAGTATACAGACGAAGAACTAGCTAGAAAGGAGGGTTCGGCCGATAGTCGAACCTCGGGTTGAAGAGGAACAATGCGGATTACGTCCTGGTCGTGGAACAACGGATCAGATCTTCACCCTTGCAAGGATCCTGGAGGGACCCTGGGAGTATGCCCAACTACATGTGCTTTGTGGATCTGGAGAAGGCGTATGACCGTGTCCCCCGGGAGATACTGTGGGAGGTGCTGCGGGAGTATGGGGTGAGGGGGTCCCTTCTCAGGGCCATCCAATCTCTGTACAACCAAAGCGAGAGCTGTGTCCGGGTTCTCGGCAGTAAGTCGGACTCGTTTCAGGTGAGGTTTGTCCTCCAACCAGGGCTGCGCTTTGTCACCAATCCTGTTTGTAGTATTTATGGACAGGATATCGAGGCGTAGTCGGGATGGGGAGGGGTTGCAGTTCGGTGGGCTGGGGATCTCATCGCTGCTTATGGCAGATGATATGGTCCTGACAGCATCATCGGCCTGTGACCTTCAGCACTCATTGGATCGGTTTGCAGATGAGTGTAAAGCGGCTGGCTGAGGATCAGCACCTCTAAATCTGAGGCCATGGTACTCAGCAGGAAACCGATGGAGTACCTTCTCCAGGTAGGGAATAAGTCCTTACCCCAAGTGAAGGAGTTCCAAGTAACTTGGGGTGTGACATGGTGAGAGATGGAGGACCCAAATGCAGAGAGATACGGCAGGCAGGAGATGGTGAGAGCTCAATGATACTTTAATAAAACAAAAACAACGGCAGAACAGAGGCTTGGAAACCCCACGGGACAGAATGCAGAGAGATACACACAGGCGGCACGAGTACACGAAATGATCTGACAAGAGACAAAGGGAACACAGGGATTAAATACATGAGGTAACAAGCAAACCAGGAACAGGTGAGACAACAGGTGAAACACATCAGGGTGGGGCAGGACAATCAGACAAGGCGGGAAAACTAGACAAGACAAGATCGAACACAGACTGTCAAAATAAAACAGGAAACAGAACCAGAATGCAAAATACAAACAAGAATACACAGCTAAAACAGAATAAACAGAAACACAATGAGCAGGGGAATAAGAAACAGAACTATAAACAACAGGGATATACAAAACCATAGAACAATATACAAAACAGAAAACCTACAAAACAGGGGCATAAATATACAGAATAAAATATAACAACAACCGGGAACATACACAAATGAATGATACAGTCAACAGAAATGAACAAACAGGTAACAGAAATGTCCCAAACCATAACATGGGGTCTTGTTCGCAAGTGAGGGGACAATGGAGCGGGAGATTGGTCGGAGAATCGGCACAGCGGGTGCGGTATTACATTCAGTTTATCGCACCGTTGTGACGAAAAGAGAGCTGAGCCAGAAGGCAAAGCTCTCAATCTACCGGTCAGTTTTCGTTCCTATCCTCACCTATGGTCATGAAGGCTGGGTCATGACCGAAAGAACAAGATCCAGGGTACAAGTGGCCGAAATGGGTTTCCTCAGGAGGGTGGCTGGCGTCTCCCTTAGAGATAGGGTGAGAAGCACAGTCATCTGTGAGGAGCTCGGCGTAGAGCCGCTGCTCCTTTGCGTCGAAAAGAGCCAGTTGACGTGGTTTGGGCATCTGGTCAGGATGCCCCCTGGGCGCCTCCCTAGGGAGGTGTTTCAGGCACGTCCAGCTGGGAGGAGGCCTCGGGGAAGACCCAGGACTAGGTGGAGGGATTATATCTCCAACCTGGCCTGGGAACGCCTCGGGATCCCCTACTCGGAGCTGGTTAATGTGGCTCGGGAAAGGGAAGTTTGGGGTTCCCTGCTGGAGCTGCTATGCCGGATGGATGGATGGCATGCGATTAAAAAAAATTAACGCGTTATGCTCGGCCCTTAATCAAATCGCGATTAACGCGTTAATGCTGACAGCCCTAGTTTTCCTTAATTCACAAAATGCCCTAAAGTGCTCCAGTATCCCTATAGGCCCCTTTTGATCTTTTGAATGTTTAGCTTTTTCAGTCTTGTGCTTACTAGTATATAGACCTCCAGTGAATTCTCTAAACTCCTTTCCAATATTGCTCAATAATACAACAATATCAGTGTTTCCCACAAATTAGAAAGCAATTTTTGGTGGGGGAGGTAAAATACTTATTTTCGTAACAATCAAGTATCAAAAACTGAGGAGGACACGCTGTTGGATGCTGTCCTCCTCTCCTATTCTTTCTTCAATGCCTAACAAATCTATCTCTATCTCTTTCTCTCCCTGACCCTGTCTTTCTGCTTGAGCACCACTGGTTGAAGCCTAAAAATATTGTAAACAAATTAATAACATAACTAATTACACTGGTCGGACTGTTCAGCTCTGTTTCAGACTGACACCTCCGTTTCAGGCTGGTTCTCATCCTCAACACGTGCCGTTTTCAGTCGCGGACAGTGTTGGGTGTTACAAAGTAACGCGTTACAGTAACGTAACTACTTTTTCAGGTAAAAAGTAGTGTAACGTGCTACTACTGAAAATTTGGTAACGAAACATAGTTCCTTTTTCAATTTGGCGCAATGTTACTTTTCCCAGGGACAGATTTGACAGCGACACTGCCTTCTCAGCTGCGCACTCACAAGCTCCTCACGGGTTGTCACGGGTTAGCAAAAGCTAACTTTTGAGAGCGTTTTAAGCTTCATAGCTTTTTGCTAGACGGCGCTCTGAGCCAGGCAGACACAAAGCTGACAACCTCACAGATGGACGCGGTGGAGATGGCCTCATACATACACACAGCGGACCGCTGTGGACTTGTGTCGGTTGCACGGACAGATTTCCAGAAAAGAGGCTGCATGTGTCTACGACCATCGTGGCTGCACGGCCGGTACAAGTCGATACAGACATTACATACACTAACACAGTGTAACGCCGATGACCTGCCGATGTGCATTCAACCCGCTCTGGACTAGTTTATAATAAATCAGCCGTCACTCTGTGAGTAGAGAATCCAGTCTGCAGTGTAGTTCAGACACTTCACTGATAAACCAGAGATGGGATTTATGGTCAAAGATAGTTTTTGTATAATTAACTTCAGTCTCTGCCAGAGACGCCTGCTTTTAAAAGTAACTTTAAAGTAACGAGTAAAGTAAAACGTTACTTTCCATAGGGGGTAACTAAGTAAAGTAACAGATTACTTTTTTAAGAAGTAACGAGAAAACACTACTTTTTAAAAGTAACATCCCCAACACTGGTCGCAGAAAATACTTTTCACTACTCATCATACTCATGGACTCCAACATTAAAACACTGACAACATAGAATATAAAATATTTTTATAGCACTTTTTAATGTGTGATTGTGTAAAGGTGTTCACGAGATACTAACCTTTCGTGAACTTGTGAATTTCACTAGCCGTCTTCTCTTGTTTTCATGGAGACAGATGCTGTGTGCATGGAGGGGAGGGGCTGTGTGTGTGTGTGTGTGTGTGTGTGTGTGTGTGTGTGTGTGTGTGTGTGTATCCTGTAGCCTGTGTGTGTAGCCTGTAGCCTATGTGAGAGAGACGTCCCAGCCAGCAATGACATGTGGGGCCCAGATGAGGGCTTCATGGGCGGCAAATGTGGGCCCCATTATGGGCTTGCACCCGGGATCCACATTGGGGCAAGCCGTGGAAGCCCAGACGTACTAAAAGTGGGACCTGTAAGGGTACTGCATAGGTCTTAATTGGGCAATTCATGTCAGACCCATTTGGGCCCCACCTGCCCAAATGGGTCTAAAGTGGGCTTGCACCCGGGATCCAACCATGGCTACCCAGATGGGCTTTAAATGGGCTCTGTAAGAGTCTTATGTGAGTCCTAACTGGGCAATTCATGCCAGACCCATTGGGGCCCCACCTGCCCAAAGGGGTTTAAAGTGGGTTTACACCCAGGATCCAGCCGTGGATGCCCAGATGGGATCTATAAGGGTGTTATGTGGGATCTTAACCGGGCAATTCATGACAGACCCATTTGGGCCCCACCTGCTTAAAGGGCGTTTAAAATGGGCTTGCACCCGGGATCCACACGGGGGCCAGCCGTGGATGCCCAGATGGGTTTTAAGTGGGACCTGTAAGGGTCTTATGTGGGTCTTAACTGGGTAATTCATGTCAGACTCATTTGGGCCCCACCTGCCTAAAGGGGTTTAAAGTGGGCTTGCACCAGGATTCAACCGTGAATGCCCCTATGGGCTTAAAGTGGGCTCTGTAAGGATCTTATGTGGGTCCTAACTGGGCAATTCATGCAAGGCCTATCTAAGCCCAACCATGCCAAATGGTTTAAGGAAACAATCTAAGAAAAACAAAGAATCAGTCTGTAAGATCTTTAAAACACAATTTAAATGTCACAACATACCGGTAAATAAATCAAAAATATATTTTTTAAAAAATCTCTGAAAAAAAACATCTCTCCAAAAAATACATTAATACAAAATTGTTACATCGAACAATAAACATAATCTTTAAAAAACAATTTAAATGTCACAACATACCGGTAAATAAATCAAAAATATATATTTTTTAAAAATCTCTGAAAAAAAAAACCATCTCTCCAAAAAATACATTAATACAAAATACACTCATGGCGTCTGTGTGGTGTACATTCCTTTTTCTCTTTGGGCTCTTGCAGCCCTCTCCCCTCCACGGTCATTTGCGCCGGTTTACCACTTCCCTAGCGCCATTTCCACTTCTTTGCGGTTCACATTTTGAGTCATTGCATTACTCTTCAGTGCACCTAAAAACAAAGGAGCATAAGTCAATTTAGCAAGGTTATTTTTTGCTCCAACTTGCAACTCTTCAAATCATTCAGTCAAGTAAAACACATTTCCACATGTGGTAAGCTAAAATGTTTGCCCTAGGGTGACATTTACCATGGAGTTTTATGCCTACCTATAACCCTTTTTCCATTACATGTTGAAATTTAGCCTCAAATGCGCACCAGATTTGAGCGACATTAGAAACGGTTTTCCATGAATATATCAACATTCATGAATTCTCCCGAGGCGACCCCTTGGTATGCATTATTTTAATGCGCCAGGTCGTTTTCTTACTAGTTAGTTACTAGTATTACTAGTGTGTGCTAACTTACAGGAGCACTTTTGTGTCCCCACAAACTACTGTATCATTTAACTTTGGATAAATAAAAGAAAGGCCAAAGACAAGTTTCATTGAGCAATTAAAAAACTGAATTTACAATAGAAAACTTCAAAAAGACGCAGATCTTTGAAGCACAGCTTGCCCATCCGTCCAGTCACGTTGTACTGCCGTTGCAGTTCTGGCACCATTAGGAACTTCATCATCCTCCTGGTGGCATCTTCTAGTGAGGAACCCCCTATGTCTGCAACCATGGCAACCTTAAGAGTATACAGTAATAGAGCACAGTACATTCAAAGTCACAGGAAGAAAACACCATATCAAGTCAGTAAATATCATAAAATATTTTCTGTCCCCATTACATAGCCAGTTCCCTAAAACCTACAAGGTTACGGTCTATAGGCCATATTCACAATGCCAGTCTTCCCTTTTCAGCATAGAGCTTCACAGTCAAACTGCCTCAAGGGGGTGATCTACTACAGAATGACCATGATTATGTCCATGGGGAAATGAAGACATTTTTCATCAAGCATAATTTTGTGTAGAAGTCCACCCTTTTTGACTGGAAGTTATTTTGGCACTTTCCAGTAGGGGTGTGCCAAAAAGTCGATTATTAGATTAATCTTGATCCGACACATGACTATTCGATTAAGATTCTTAAACTCTTGATAATCGACTATATATGACAAACACGCGGAGCAAAAATAACAGGTGGACTGGGGTACTGGATGAGTACTGGAGTAGCTTATTATGTCCATGCGGTGTTTAAAATGCGAGATTAGCCATTTTCGAAAAGTGATTGAGGCTGTAGGCTGCATGGGGAAAATGATTCCGCAGAGATATTGGTGTAGAATTGGGCTCATCACTGTTACGTTGCGGTCTATATGAAGGAAGAGGCAACTCACGAGCGAGTGATTCATTCCATAAACCTAAAAAACACTTCATTCACGGGGAATAAAATCTACTATTACAAAAGATTATGACTTCTATCATCCTTTGCTTTGACAAGACCGACTTAAATATTAAGGCATGCAAAACCAAAAAAGCATTACGGTAACAACTTACAACACGCGACAGCACCTGACTCAATTAAATTCCACTCAAGTTTAGAGTGACGGCTGCACATTTCCTACCTTATGGAGGTGCGCAGGCAGGCTACGGCGAGGGAATTCGGCCTCCCTGTCTCCAGGCCTGTTTTTCCTCCAGGGCCTGAGCTGATCTATGTACCTGAGCTGACCAGTGTACCTGAGCCTGAGCTGACATGTGTACCTGAGCCTGAGCTGACCTGTGTACCTGAGCTGACCTATGTACCTAAGCTGACCTATGTACCTAAGCTGACCTATGTACCTGAGCTGACCAGTGTACCTGAGCCTGAGCTGACCTGTGTACCTGAGCCTGAGCTGACCTGTGTACCTGAGCTGACCTGTGTACCTGAGCCTGAGCTGACCTGTGTACCTGAGCCTGAGCTGACCTGTGTACCTGAGCTGACCTGTGTACCTGTACCTGAGCTGACCTGTGTACATGAGCCCGAGCTTTCCTGTGTTCCCGAGCTTTCCTGAGTTCCCGAGCTTTCCTGTGTTCCCGAGCTTTCCTGTGTTCCCGAGCTTTCCTGTGTTCCTGTGCTTGCCAGTATCCTAGAGACTGTGCCGTGTGGCGTCTCAGAGACTGTGCCGTGTGGCGTCTCAGAGACTGTGTCGTTCCCTGGTGTCCCAGAGGCTCCTGCTCCCCGTGTTTTGTCAGCGGTCGGACCTGCTCCTGCTCCTGCCCCTCGTGCCCTGTCGGCACCCCAGTTTGCCTCTGTTCCCATTGCCTGGCCGCCTGACCCGCCGCCTGACTCCAGCCCAGCTGATCCGCTGCCTGTCTTCAGCCCAGCTGACCCGTCGTCTTCCCGGCCATCAGAGGGATTTTGCCTTTTCCGGTGGTCTCCAGAGGGGCTCAGCCTTCGCCGACGTGTTTGGCCCTCAGAAGGGATTCGCCTTCGCCGCCGGCCCCCAGAGGGGTCTCGCCTTCGCCGCCGGCCTCCAGAAGGGATTCGCCTTCGCCGCCGGCCTCCAGAGGGGTCTCACCTTCGCCGCCGGCCTCCAGAAGGGATTCGCCTTCGCCGCCGGCCTCCAGAGGGGTTTCGTCTTCGCCGCCGGCCTCCAGAAGGGATTCGCCTTTGCCACCGGCCTCCAGAGGGGTCTCTCCTTCGCCAACGGCCGCCAGAAGGGTATCGCCTTCGCCGCCGGCCTCCAGAGGGGTTTTGCCTTCGCCGCCGGCCTCCAGAGGGGTATCGCCTCCACTGCCGGCATCCAGAGGTATTCCGCCTTCGCCGTCCTGCTCTGCCTCCAGAGGGTCTTCGCTATCTGGTTCGGTCACCGGAGGGGTTCTGCCTTCGCTCGCTGCCTGTGGCCCCGGGACCTGAGTTCTCACTCCCATTTTTGTTCGCCCTTTCTGGGCTCTTTGCTGCTTGTGGACATTGAACATTTTTTGTTTTTGGGCCGTCTGGGAGCCGTCCCTTAAGAGGGGGGTTCTGTCACGATTGTGACTTTTTGTTTCCTGTTTTATTTTGAAATCTGTTTGTTCTCCCTTGTCTTGTCTAGCTTACTTCCTGTTTTCTGTTTTCCCGCCTGTTTGATTGTTCTGCACCGCCCTGATGTGTTCCACCTGTTTGTATCACCTGTCCCTTGTTAGTGTTCATTACCCTGTGTATTTAGTCTCTCTGTTTCCCTTGTCTGTTGTCGGATTCTTACTTTCTGTTAGTGTGTATTTCTGTTCGCGTGGTTCCCGTTTTGTTGTGTGCTGCCTGTAGTGGTTTCTCTTAACTGGAATAAATCTTTGTTTAACTGCATTTGGGTCCAAACCTTCGCTGCAACCTGACAAGTACAGCATTAACACCATTTCAATATCTTAAGAGGAAGAAATACCAGTAACACTGCAGCAAATTAAAAACACAACACTACCATTAAAAACTAATATATGTATATATGTGTATATATGTGTATATATATATATATATATATATATATATATATATATATATATATATATATATATATATATATATATATATATGTGTGTGTGTATATGTGTATATATATATGTGTATATATATATATATATATATATATATATATATATGTATATGTGGGTGTGTGTATGTGTGTATTCAGATGTATCTACCATATCAACCCTTTGACTTCTGACCTCTCTGCTCTCCCTCACTCTACTCTCTTGCTCTTACCAGGATGGTAAACAAATTGCCCCTTGGGGATAAAGTTTTTGTATTGTATATATAAATATATCACACACACAAACATACACGCATGCACACACTTGGGGCTTAAGATATTTTAACATAAGTTTAGTTTAAGTTAATTAATTAAGTTAGTCATTTTTGTGCAGCTTCATTTCCTTATCATACTTACATAGCCTCTCTTATGTCCTTTTCCATTAACAAAACAGTTACAGATAGAGGTTGCACAGGTTGAATAATACTTAAATATCCATTTAGCAGCTACAATGGGAACGTTAATTAACGTTAACATACTGGTAGCTATTTGACTCCTTCCAGTGTTACTAAATTACAGAAATCCATTGCACACAGGAAGCAATGCGAGGCGGCATTAATAGAATATCTAAAATATCATTATGTTGCGACTGACACTGCTCCACTGTAGCCTACTACATGATGGAATTATTTACTGTAGACCAACACATCATAGGTCAAAGACCGGGGTCTTGTAGCGCACTGTGCGTGGTTAATGGTGATCTGCAGGGTATGCGGCTAGATTGGCTTAATAGGATTGATGCTGACTTCTGTGCTGCAGGGAACATTGTTCTGTCTCAGCTTAGGATACTTAGACTAGCCTACTTTTTTACATGATATCACCAAAGGCTGTTGCCGAGCTTTAGAAGTTTTATAATTCTGCATAAAATATAGGCTTTATAATTCTGCAGAAATATAGGCTACATTGTCGAAATACAAAATGCAGCAATTTAGCCATTGTGTAGGTTGCTTTAATTAAATCATACAAGTCTGCAGATTCACATTTCAATAACTATCGGCTTTCATTGGAAGATTAGGCTACTGAAATCGAGTTTGCCTTTTACCAGAGCTAAGGATCTCTATCATTGGGCGACAAAACGTAGCCAAGGCCAATGGTTCTTATACTGGGGATTGCGACCCCCAAGGAGGTTGCAAGACGTTTCCAATGGGTCGCGAGATGCTCTCCATGTAGATTGTTGAGCAAGAGAAAATGAAGATTTGAATAAGGTGTCTTACAATATTAATGTCTTAAAATATAGCCTACTGAATGATCGAAACCGCATATCAGAACTTTCTGTCTGACACACCTTATAAACAATCGAATGCAAAGAGACAATGTATCTTATCGTAGGCTACGTTTTCAGCTAGAGATATTTCCCCTCTGTGACAGAATGCTGCTGATTCACGTTAAATTGTGAATGGATAAGCTATTCTCTGACAAAAAGTTTAAGAACCACTGGCTAGGCGATATGCGGACAATCACTCAAAGTCAATGGATGGGTCAGTGCATCAATTAAATTAAAAATAAATTAAATCCTGACCATATAGCCTACTATATCTACATTTCTCATCGAAGGAGGGACATTTTCATTTCTCCTTTTGTAGGCCAATACACCTATTGTAGGTCTTGTTTCACTTAATCACTTCACACAATCACTAACCCTGTTTTTTGTCCGGGCCACCTCACACTTTCTTAGACACAAACACCTCGGGAGGGGTAGGTGGCAAGAAATCTCCATCGATGTCCGTTTCCTCCTCAGTGGAAGCCAGCAGGGGTTTTGGTGCTCTATATTCAGTTAAAAGCATACATTTAAACTTTTACAACAGAATACACTGAAAAAAGCAGTTTTTGTTACAGGTGTTTGTTAGAGACATACTGATCTAGTTTTGGACTCTAAAATATTGGCATCGATATTGCTTTTTATGATTTATTCCCACCAAAAGGAGTTTTTTATACTGTATGTGGCTCAAGGCAACTGCCATATTTGAGGTAAATGAAAAATGGAAATTAAAGGAAAAGGAAAAGTTTTTTTGAACCTGGACCTTATTTCTAGCACGAAATAAGTTCATTAACTCACCCGGAGAAGTTTGGAGTCACCTGATGTCGTTCGCAAGAAATTTACATCCATCTCAATGAGTGCTATTCCAGCAAAACGGTAGAGATCAGGGCCAGTAACATTTCAGCCTAAATAAAACATTATCAGTAACAACACGTCTTCTTTTCACCAATATGTAGTTATACATTGCTAGTGCTATCCCTCGTTGACTTTGGAGCGGCTTGGTTGTCTTCCAGGGCTTTTAAAAAAATTTAGCAAACTAGCCTGAGGTTAGCTCTAGATAGCTTTGGGTTGACAGAAGACGTCGATGACGTCACTTCCACAAAATTGTGCACAATGAAGATGTCCTACACATCCTCAAAATCGGATATTCTGCTATATTGTACTAAACTAGCAATAGCAAGTTAGCAGGCCATTGGATGTAGTGTACAAGGCTGAAATAAAATTATTATGTGGTGGCAAACGGCAATGACGTCATCAGCTCGTATTGACAAATCTTTTTAAAAATGCCTGGTTGACAAACGAGCTGTTCCGAAGTCATCGAGGCATAGCGCTAGCAATGCATAACTACATAATGGTGAATAGAAGACGTTTTGTCACTGATAATGTTTTATTTAGGCTGAAATGTTACCAACCTCTACCGTTTTGCTGCAATGGATGCAATTGCATGGATCAAAATATCTCCAGAAGGACAAAAAGTGACTCCAAACTTCCCCGGGTAAGTTTATGAAAGTATCACATGCTAGAAACAAGGTTTAAAAAAAAAAACAGTACAGGTTAAAAATACAGTACTTTTCCTTTAATGCTAGAAATTCTGCAACGCCACAAACATTATATTCTGTATATTACATTACCTCCTTTTTCGCCTTGCAGGCATATCATCACCATCTGTCTGTAAGTCAGACGTTGCCTCTGCTTTTTTACATTTTTGGCGAGCACCCTCGAAAGTGTCTTAATAACAAAAGGAAAAAGGGTATTAGTATGCAATCTATGGTGACCGTGATAAAAAAACAATTTTGGTGTCAGCACCTTAAATAATCTCAAATGCCTGGAGTTGAGTAAACATGAAAAAATATTGTTTACCATTTATGATGACTGATGTTGGTTCAGACAAAGACAATTGAATATAGAAATCACAATTTTACAGACTAAATTTGAAAAGTACATTATTGGCACTTATAGAAATTGATGTCTTATTGACACTGAGCTAGATAGATGACAGACAGAGCATTTGTCAAATTCAGAACGAACCTCTTACCTGCCCATCCAAGTACTTTGATGGAGTATTTCGGCCACGATTCCTCTGGTCTCTGTCGGTCCTTCACAGCCTTGGTTACATTACGGCCTGATGGCCAGAAACACTCATTGTGTTCGGTCATCCAACAAGTTGGAATTATATCCACCACAGATTGGTCATCATGGGTCTTGCCAATAAACTCGACGATACAGTACAGGGACATGCTGCAAAGTTCATAATGGTTACTGATTGTGTAATTGAACAAATGCAACAGCTCCATCCTGCAATGGCAGAAGTATTAGTCTCTCAGTTAAATCTGTGACCGACACACCGTGCAGCTGGTGGGACAGCCGTGTCACTGTTCTAATCCCCACAAACGTTGACTCAATAGGGTAGTTGTAAAAGCTGTCTAGTTTTTCATAAAACTGACAGACTGCGTACATAACCCCCGATACCAACAATGTTCCGCACCACAGCAACTTTGCCCTTAACATTAAAACAATTGCTGCCTTCACGACGTGAAATGATATTGCCCTCATGTCTGTACTTCACGTACTGCATGCGGACAGGAACATCAGGGAGAGTCGGACCTGAGAAATGTGGTTGTAGAGGCTTATTTGCCCTCTCTTTTCCACTTTTAAGGGCGAGTGAACGCTGTTTTTCACTGAGACGCCTTACGAGTTGTTGAACTGCGCCTTGGGGCCGTCTCACCATCCGCTTCATAGTCCCCAGATGGTTTTCAAAAGGGAAACATGACACGTTGTCTAGGGCACCAAAGTTTCTGGCATCATCAGCGAGATGGATGAGTGAGTGAGTGTTATAGACTAGCTGCTCTGATCCATATATCTGTCCAAAATTTGTCACATAACATTTCAGTAGCTTGCCTGCATATTCACAGTGCTCAGAGCACAAGGCTGGATTGAGAAGTATCCTCATTGCAACTGAGAGTATCAAAGTTTTTGTACAGCCTTGTTGGTAGGCGTCCTTTCAGTACCACAGGACCTGTGTAAAATAGAAACTGCCGATATTCAGTGGCCTTCCAATTTCTGTATTCTCTAAGTGACCTTGGCTTACCTGAAAAATTTGGTGGGAGATTTGCTCTGATTGATTCCAAGTGATCAGAAATCATGTTGATTGTGGAAGCAGAAAGACGACTACTTAAAGGTCCCTTGGTCCAAAGATGTACAATTCTTCTAACATGTCCTAAGCATACCAAATGCATATAGTCAAGGACAAAGCTTGACACCATTCTAATGCCAAGCTCTTGTAGCGGTGAAACTATATCATTATGGTGATGTTCACTATCGAGCTGCTGATCAAAGGTCAAGTCTGTTCGAAGCGGTGCAGTCAATTCTGGAAACACAACTGTACCTAAATGAACCCCATGCTCAGTACATCGCTCGCAGGAGCTGTAGCCAGTGTGACCTTTGATGCATTTCAAGTAGGCATGAGCAGGTGCATCACAGATAAATGCATCTGGAAGAGCAACATTGTAATGTCTTTCATTGTATTCTAGACCATCATGCATTAATAGCTTCAACTCCTCAATGAAATCCTTCAGGTATTCATGAACCAATTGAGGCTTTGTTGGCCCTGCAAACAGACCAATGACACCAACATTAGCTCTGGGAAGTTCCTTGATCTTAACCAGAATAGGCCATAACTCCTGTTTAGAGCTGCCTGAGAGGGGTATACCATCAATGTTGATGCGCAGTGTTATAGTGTCTACTGAGGAATGTGCTTCCTGTGACAGCGCTGAAATGATTACGTTAGACACTCCAATATGGCAGTAGCATCCAGTTCTGATGTTTTTGATTTCGTAGGTTGTTGAGGTTGACAAAAGAGTTCTTGGATCTTTTGGTAACTCCAAGCCACACTGCACTAATAAGTGCAACAACTCTGACAGGGCACTATGTGAAATATTGTGATTTACTGACCAGTCTCCCAATTTCCTTCTAATGTCACTAAAGCTACAAGGGTCTGATTTGTCAACTGTGCTTTCCGAATCAGTCTGATCATTTGTGGCTTCAAAACTGTGTTTGGAAACAACTTCAGAATGTGATTCTTCATCACTTTGAGATCCCAACTCTTCACTATGATGTCCACAGATCTGCTTGTCATTTGAATTGTTACTTCCATGAGACTCCAACTCTTCCTCTGATGCAATGAAATCCATATTTGTTGGCACAATGTCCTCGTCATAATGGCAGCCTTCCAAAAAATTCAAGTGCTCCTGAAATGTGGCAAAAGGTCGAAAAGTTCAAGAGGGCCGAATAATTTCGCAAGGCACTGTAACTAAGGTCAATAACAAAAGTTCATCTCAATACTTAGTTACAGTGCCTTGCGAAAGTATTCGGCCCCCTTGAACTTTTCGACCTTTTGTCACATTTCAGGCTTCAAACATAAAGATATAAAACTGTAATTTTTTGTGAAGAATCAACAGCAAGTGGGACACAATCAGTGGAACGAAATTTATTTGATATTTCAAACTTTTTTAACAGATAAAAAACTGAAAAATTGGGCGTGCAAAATTATTCAGCCCCTTTACTTTCAGTGCAGCAAACTCTCTCCAGAAGTTCAGTGAGGATCTCTGAATGATCCAATGTTGACCTAAATGACTAATGATGAAAAATAGAATCCACCTGTGTGTAATCAAGTCTCCGTATAAATGCACCGGCTCTGTGATAATCTCAGAGGTCCGTTTAAAGAGCAGAGAGCATCATGAAGAACAAGGAACACACCAGGCAGGTCCGAGATACTGTTGTGGAGAAGTTTAAAGCCGGATTTGGATACAAAAAGATTTCCCAAGCTTTAAACATCTCAAGGAGCACTGTGCAAGCGATAATATTGAAATGGAAGGAGTATCAGACCACTGCAAATCTACGAAGACCTGGCCGTCCCTCTAAACTTTCAGCTCATACCAGGAGAAGACTGATCAGAGATGCAGCCAAGAGGCCCATGATCACTCTGGATGAACTGCAGAGATCTACAGCTGAGGTGGGAGACTCTGTCCATAGGACAACAATCAGTCGTATACTGCACAAATCTGGCCTTTATGGAAGAGTGGCAAGAAGAAAGCCATTTCTTAAAGATATCCATAAAAAGTGTCGTTTAAAGTTTGCCACAAGCCACCTGGGAGACACACCAAACATGTGGAAGAAGGTGCTCTGGTCAGATGAAACCAAAATCGAACTTTTTGGCAACAATGCAAAATGTTATGTTTGGCGTAAAAGCAACACAGCTCATCACCCTGAACACACCATCCCCACTATCAAACATGGTGGTGGCAGCATCATGGTTTGGGCCTGCTTTTCTTCAGCAGGGACAGGGAAGATGGTTAAAATTGATGGGAAGATGGATGGAGCCAAATACAGGACCTTTCTGGAAGAAAACCTGATGGAGTCTGCAAAAGACCTGAGACTGGGACGGAGATTTGTCTTGCATCCAGACAATGATCCAAAACATAAAGCAAAATCTACAATGGAATGGTTCACAAATAAACATATCCAGGTGTTAGAATGGCCAAGTCAAAGTCCAGACCTGAATCCAATCTAGAATCTGTATAAAGAACTGAAAACTGCTGTTCACAAACGCTCTCCATCCAACCTCACTGAGCTCGAGCTGTTTTGCAAGGAGGAATGGGCAAAAATTTCAGTCTCTCGATGTGCAAAACTGATAGAGACATTCCCCAAGCGACTTACAGCTGTAATCGCAGCAAAAGGTGGCGCTACAAAGTATTAACTTAAGGGGGCTGAATAATTTTTCACGCCCAATTTTTCAGTTTTTTATCTGTTAAAACAGTTTGAAATATCCAATAAATTTCGTTCCACTTCATGATTGTGTCCCACTTGTTGATTACAAAAATTACAGTTTTATATCTTTATGTTTGAAGCCTGAAATGTGGCAAAAGGTCGAAAAGTTCAAGGGGGCCGAATACTTTCGCAAGGCACTGTAAGTCTATGCTGAGCACAGCCAACTGCTGCTGGGCTCCTGTCTGTGGTGTATGTCATCACTCACGTAGCCAATGTGTTGCGGCTCTTTCTGTTCGGCTTGAATGAACGCCAGTCAGTGAAACGCTGTAATCATATACTGTAATGCATCAACACTCCCGTTTTTCCTGGCTTTATCCCGTTTTTTAGCCCTATCACCCGGACCCCTCCCGGTTTGTTATTTATCCCGGGAAACTCCCGTAATTTGCATGGCCCAAACTCCTTTATGAATAATCGGAGCAATATGTTTGTCTAATGTTGACCAGTTGCCAGATCTTGTATTAAATGCATTATATTCACACACCCCTCCCCCGTCGCGCCGAACGGTCCCCGCACAAATCTCCCGGATTTTGAAAACCAAATGTTGACAGCTATGCTCTAATGTATATCGAAATATCGGAAATGTGTTTAAAACTCATATCACCGTTATTGAATAAAAGTCTATGGTGATATACATTGTCCAACCTCTCCCGCTGTTTTTCCTTTTGGTTAGATTCTACATCAGATTAAACAGCACAAACCAAAAATACAGACCACTGTACAATCTGCAGTGTTATTTTTCTGGCAAGATATTATTTCAACTTACCTCAATTTGTGAATGTCTGATATGAAGTTCTCCTCAAAGTCACAGCTAGCAGCAGTGCTTTCCGAATGGACTGTTAACGTTTTGAGCGCGAAACAAGGCCTTTGAATACAGGCCCCTTATAGATGTCCTAAGAACTGCCTGACCAAATAACAATTAAATACAGTAAAATTTGTAAATTAAAGGATATGTGAGAGAATTAACATACGTTAACTGCTTCGCTGGCTTCATTATGAATGAGCCTAATTAGGTGTTGTGTGCATAACAGGCGGAAAGAGTACTGAAAATCTGTACTCAAGTACAAGTACTGTTACATTGCTAAAATATTACTCTATTACAAGTAAAAGTACTGGTGTTAGAGAAATACTCAAGTAAAAGTACAATTTGTAACAAAAAAAATAAATAAAAAATACTCAGAGTATTAGTTACTTTTAACCACCGTCACTTCTCCAGACTAGGGCTGGATGTGTGTTTTCCTTTACCAAAAGTTAAAACGCCAACAATCTATTAATCATTAATAATTGATAAGATACAAAACTAGTGTTTTTCCCTCATTTTTTTCTCAAACAGATCTACTGTAGTACCTTTTACAGCCAACACATTAGTCATTGTTGGTGTATGAGCTACACCTTGATAGAAACACATGCTACTCCTTGGTCCAAGGACATCTAACAATACAGAAGTGGAAGACAGATTGATGATGAGGCCTCCTGCAAGTCCTTTTCTAACAAATATTTAATTACAATTTCCTGAGAGGTAATACATGCATCATATTCATGTCCATAAAGGGACTAGTTGTCTGTGAGCTATTTGGCCTCATCTTCAAAAATTAAGTACCGTAAAACTTCGAATAGGATCCCGGAGTTTTATTTGACCAAATAGACCATTGGGACAGGCATCTATGGGATGTGGATAACCGTATGGGGTTATTTGTAGGGATGCTTGACATTGATTTTGTACCGATATCTGATATACCAATATTGTCCAATGCTTAATTTCCGATACCGATATTAGCCGATACAGATACCGAAACATATGATCGTTTATAGGCTTACTGCCCACTGTTCCATGACTCCCTTCATACTGGGGATTTGAATGTATTGAAGGACTAGCCAGCAACCGGTAGGATAACTTGGGGTACGGTGCTTACTACACCTTCGAGAGAAAATGCCAACTGAACATTTCTTTGACTGAGGTAAACTGAAAACAAATAGCCACACAAGAACAAAAATTCAACTCATTCCACTCATTGAGGCTTAGATCTGCCCTGCTCAAGAATTTATTTACTCTACAAACCCTGTGTTTATGCTGGTTGGCCAACAACATACAGCAACACCCAAATTTTGTCTGCATTCGCTTTGAGAGGAAACAAGCCTTCCAATAAGGTATGACATACTTTAGTCATTTTAAACCATTTGAAAAACCGATACCGATATTTACCGATATTGAATTTTAAAGCCAATATCGGCCGATAATATCGAGCATAGTTATTTGTCTAAATATGTGTTTCTGCCCCAAGGGACAGGCGTCTGGGACTGGGCTATTATTTGAAGTGTTACGGTAGGCCTGCAACCTTTCTGAGAGTCCACTAATCAGCATAATTCAACACAGCGTAAACTTTTACATATTTTGGATGTTTTTTACATTTTTGGGAAGTTACATTTTTCATTTTCTGCACGACTAACAAAAATGACTGATGGATTGTTTTGGCAAAAGATCTACATGTATGCAATGTTTGTTCTTTGGTGACTAGCGTGACTTGAAATGTATTGAGTTACAATTACTCAATCTCAACATGCTTGATTAGCCTACATGTAGAGTTACTACAAGTTACTAAAAATTGTACAGTAAGTAATTACATAACTCAATAGGCCTACGTAGTTACTTTGCGCCTCTGCCATGCAGGACCCATATATGTGTTCCCAGTTCAAACCCATGGCCACTTGGCCCATAAAAATTCTATGCAGGACCCATATATGTGTTCCCAGTTCAAACCCATGCCCACTTGGCCCATAAAAATGCCATGCAGGACCCATATATGTGTTCCCAGATCAAACCCATGCCCACTCGGCACATAAATATGTCATGCAAGACCCATATATGTGTTCCCAGTTCAAACCCATGCCCACTTGGCCCATAAAAATGCCATGCAGGACCCATATATGTGTTCCCAGATCAAACCCATGCCCATTCGGCCCATAAATATGCTATGCAGGACCCATATATGTGTTCTCAGTTCAAACCCATGCCCAGTTGGCCCATGCCTGTCCCTTATGGGGCCCATGTAATCAGCTCATATGGGCTTCCTATGTGGGACTCATACTACAAAACCTACATGGGACCCGCTGATTTCACCCAGCCAAAGCCCATGCCCACACAGTAACCATGGAACCCGTACTTAACCCATCTGGGCCCCACATGTCATTGCTGGCTGGGGTGTGAGTGACCGAGAGACAGAGGAGAGCAGGGAAAAGAAATGCAGCTGAACGAATACGATGCGTGTTTTAAATAGCGTTAAAAAAAAAGAAAATTAATAACGAAACGCAGTATATAGATATAGTATAGTATATATAGTAGATCATTTTATAGATTTACTTGAATCCTTTGGTCTCCAACAATCAGTAAATGGACCAACCCATGTTAAAGGTCATACTTTAGACTTAGCTCTCTCCCCAGGTCTATCTCCAACCCTGTGATAGAAGACCACAGGTTACCTTGATTTCCCAAAGTCCGCCCTGCTCTTCTCCGCTGCCGTATATTTGATATATTGTGATTACGTTTTATATTCAAAAGGTGAAGAGTCAACTTCACGTTAACATCATAATTTTCTGCAAAACACTTCTCTGACCACTATTCTACTGCATAACTTAGGAACAGAAGGGGAGATTGTGACCATAATCACATTTGGTCAGAATTCGAATTGGTGACACTACTGGTGATTGTATAGATCTTCTGTGCTGCTGGGTTAAAGATATGTGTGAAGCATCCTTTTTTTTGCCAAAAATACACTTAATACCTTTTATTAAATTGCTTCAAAGTCTTCACTACATATATTATACAAGTCTGGAAAGACATGGATGTCAACTTGACTGGTTAGTGGAGGCATACAACTGCAAGGCAGTTATTCTATTTTGGCCTTTGGCCTTTTCCTCAAGCATCCTGAGAGATATGATGGCCTTTCAGTCTGGCTCAGTGCCTCCAAAAATACCAGCCTCTGTGGGCTCCACTGGTACCAAAAGGAAAAACATATCAAGTTCTTACCCTTATGAATCGAAAGTTACGAATGTAACTACGGTTCTATAAATCCAGAGGCGGTGCTTAAAGCACTGAATATTCCCTTTGTGCATGCGCAGTTCGAGTATGTATACCAACAATGTTACTTGTGACCCCTGGATGACCCAGGAGAGATTATATCTTCCGGTGTCATTAGGGGATTCGGGATTCATAGAACTGTATTTATATTTGTAACTTTCGTTCTATTTCATCCCTGCTGACCGCCAGAGGCGGTGCTTCAAGCACTGAATGACTTCTACCAGCATAGTCACGAGGAATCCTGAAAACCCACCTCATTGAGGAGAATCAAGGGACCCTGGATGTAGGACCACCCCCAGTGGATGAGGAATGGCAACATTGACCCTGTAAAACCTGGAGAATGTGCCCGGCAGTGCCCACAATGTAGCGGCACATATTTCCTCCAGGGGTACACCTCTCAGTCCTCTCACTCCTAGTAGAGTGGCACCTCACGCCAGATGGCAGGGGGTGGTTACTCGCCCCATACGCATAGCTAATAACATCCACAATCCAGTGGGAGAGGCGTTGTTTGGAGATAGCGCAAGCTTTATTCGGGCTACCATAGCAGAGGAACAACTGTTCTGACCGCCGAATGCCCACGGTAGTGGCAACATAGGCTCTCAGGGTCCGGACTGGGCACAACATTTCCGGCTAGACCCCTCCATCGCCAGGCAGGGGGCTGAACCGGGCGAGCTTTAGAGGTTGGTTGAAGTGCAAATGGGACAGCCCTTTTGGCAGGAATGCACTGTTTGGCTACAACGTGACCCCTGAGCCGTCTGGGTTCCACCTCAGACATGAGGCACTCACAGACGGAGCGTGTAGCTCACTGACACGTTTTGCCAAGGTAATGGCCAGCAGGAATGCAGTCGTAACTGACACCCATTTCAGCCCCGCCTGTGCCAAGGGCTCAAAGGGAGGCTGGCACAGAGCTTCAAGCACCAGGGGCAGGTCCCATGTTGGGGATCTTGGGGCTCTAGGGGGATGCAACCTCCGAGCCCCCCTCAGGAAAAGGGACAACAGACTGTGACTCCCCACAGTGCCACCGGCAACCCTCGCATGTCGACATGATACAGTATATATAGCTGCCACATACACCTTCAGGGTAGAGGGAGACCTGCCTTCATCCAAGAGGGACTGCAGGAACTCCAGAATGGTAGGCATGGGGCAATGTACTGGATCCACACTTGTGCCTGTACACCAATTACAGAACAGCTTCCACCTGTTGTCGTACTGCAGGCGGGTGGACGGTGCTCTGGCATTCATAATAGTCTGCCTGATGGGGTCTATGCAGCTGCTCAGCAGCTGTTCGGGCTCCCAGCTGGGTTTGATTTGACCTCCCAGCTGAGACAGTAGGTCTCTTCCTTCTGGGAGGCGCCATGGTGTGCCGCGACAAGGTCTGTGCAGCAGAGAGAACCACGTCCTGTCTGACCAGTAGCGGGCCACCAGCAACACCCTGTGACCCTCCCGAAGAACTCTCTGTACTGTCGGCCAAATCAGAGCAAGCAGTGGAAAGGCATACAGCAGACACACGGGCCAGGGATGAGCCAGCGTTTCTTGACCCAGAGGGCTTGTCATATACTTCAGGGAGAACCAAAGGGGGCAGTGAATCGACGCCTCTGAGGCAAAGAGATCTACTTCTGCTCTGCCAAAGAGGTCCCAGATGACACGCACCACCTCCCGCCTTGTAAGCCCTTGTGAGAAGGTCGTCCGTGACCTGACATTGGGGTCGAGGGCATCTGACAGTCTGTCACAGCACCTCATCAGGAGACACGATGAGCGATGCAATGGTAACTCATTGTGCATGGCTGCCAAGGCTCGGCCGAGGCGTGAGAGGCTCGATCCTCATCATCACCATCATAGAAGAGAGAGGCCGAAGCTACCAGAGAGAGAACATCGTCCTCTGAGACCAGCATGGGCATGGGTGGAGTGAGCATCTCTTCTACTTCCGAAAGGAGCATCAGAGTGGCAAACTTGGAGAAGTGACCTCATTTCGGCCAGCTCTGCAGATAAACTTCTGAAGAGAGTTTATTACCAGATTTCACCTTCTTCCTGGAGGGGGGAGCTGAAGCAGAAGCCTCAGCCCGACGTTTAGAATGCCTAGGTCAGGCTGGCGGCAACAGGTCTAATGAAGGGTCACCCACCGAGGACCCGACCTGCGCCTGTCTAGCAGCCCTCAAAGCCTACAGCATGTAGCTGCAGTTCATACACGGGCTGTCAGAAAGTCCCTCCCTCAGGTGATCGGGCCCAAGGCACATTGGGCGGAGGTCATAGCCATCGTCTGCCTAAAAAGGAACCCCACAGCCCGCACAGAAGTATGGATCGCCCATTATGACACAGTATGACCGTAAGCTGAAGGGAGGGGGGTGCAAACGACCGCCTATACAGCAAAGGTGTGAGTGGCCAGACGTCAATATGGCTTATTTACCAATGAATACAATCGCCAACTATACCGAATCTATAGAACCATAAGCCGAGGGAAGGAGCCGAGGACGCCTCCTACAACAGCAAAGGGTAGCGTTGGCAAGACAAGATTAGCTAGTCAGCCCGCTGCTAACTAAACTACAGAGAGGGCCCTTGAGCTGAGGGAAGAGGGCGCGCACGTGTGTGTCTAATCCAGCAGAGGATGCACAAATGGGACGCTGTGAAAACAAGTAGTGACAACCAGCTTAAGTAAAAAATGAAGTCAAACCAAAAAATACTGGCAGCGGGGGGGCGCAGATGCCGCCTTCACCGTTAATGGTTGCTACATCGCTGGAAAAATAGATAGCTTTGGCGAAAACACAGCAACAAAGGTTATTTTTATGTGCGTCTGCATTAACACGCCTGATTCTGATTAACAATCAGTCCAGTTCCAGTTAAAGGTACAATTTTTAACATTTCTGCATTAAAATGTCTAAAAACGACCATACCTATGTTATATCTTTTTTACACTATCCCAAATGTTTCAACCAAATGTCAAACCCAGAGAAATCTGTTATTTTATTTCTGACACAGGGCATTTCCTTTAGTCGCCTGTCAGTGGCGTCATATAACCTTTCACCCTCTAGTTACTCGTAACGTCAGTCAAAACACGTGCACCCAGATGATACGTTCGAGAGTAATTGTAAATCATACATCACAGAAAAAAATACTTGTAACCTAATACTGCTTTTTCTGCCAAAAGGCATCATTTTGTGATTAATGA
>CM042334.1:14006787-14096787 GCA_023566125.1 Zingel zingel
TCGATTTTCATTTCCTATTTCATATAACAAAAAATTAAAATTAAAAAATGCCTTTTTCTTTCATATTCTGCAAAGAAAAGAACATATGAATAAAACACAAGCGCGGCAGATTCGTCTGATTCCCAGCTTAGCTAGAGTGGGTAACGCCAGCTCTGCAGACGGACCAGAGTCAGTCAGCACCGGGGAGCGAACTAAGAGGTCTTAGCAGCAGCGAACATTATAACATTAGACGCAGCACCGGAGGTCTGATCCCCATGATCTGATCCCGAACCGCCGGTGACTTTCTGCCAGATCAGCAAGCTTAACAACAACAACAGAAAGTTTGCTGGGATCAGACTTGGGCACTGTACGGTAACGTTAATGTAACAGTAACGTTACAGCCGTGAAATGAAAGTCTATTTCCTCAGCTAGTTTGACTCTCTTCAGGCGAAGTTGTCTGCGGCGGGTAGAGACAGAGAGTCTGAGGAAGGCAGGGAGAGAGGGTAATAAATAAATGTATCAAATCGAATGACCAAAACATACACTGACCCTCCTTGATCGCAAACGTGGTCACAAACTTACCCGTGACTCCATCTGGAAAATAATTCACGATTTCGTGTTTTTGACCCGCTGAACTTACCGTTGGACACGCCTCGGCATGAGACGGGATGGCATGACATGGGACGCTCCAGGCTGCAGCCATACCCGCCTCGGTTTTTGTGAGACTGCTGCATGATCGGACATATTTATTGAGCTAATAGTACAGCTTTTGACCAATGTTACATCATTTTTTAACATTAAAAAAATAGTCTAGTCTGTTATAGACTGAATGTCTCCCTGAGTAACATGTATATTCCTTATTACGCGGGTGAAGCATTCACCATAATGTCTACCAGGCCAATCTCTGTCAAAGTCCTCATCAAAATACTTTTTTCAGCTCTGTGAATCTTAGCATTAGGAGTCTAGCTTTAGATTCAATATCAAATGTAAGTCTCCCCCTAATATTACAACCCCCTTACTTGTTGCTCTAATTAACTTTATTAGCTGTGACATGAGTTCTGGTTTTGTGTCTGGTGGATAATATACATTTAAGAATGAGATATCTGTGCACTCTATTGTTCCGACTACCAAAACAAACTAAGTTTCTCATGTTCCTGTCTTCTCAAAAGCGTTTCCCGTAGAAACACTACTTCCCTTTATCTATCTCTATCTGATGCAAGATCTCCTTTCTCTTTGCTACATTATTCAGTCATTAACATTTAATGATATTATTGTTACTTAAAAACAGTTCTGAAATGCAAAATAATAGAATTTTAATCATGTGATAATCGCGATTAATCGCATGTCTTAACTATAGAAATTCAAAAATTAATCGCGATTAAGAAAATGTAATCGTTTGACAGCCCTAATAATAATGAAACCTGTAACCTGTGAAAACCACGTCCTTATACCCAATTTTAGACTGCTTTATGTTTGGACATCGCTTTTTTCCAGCTGTAGACTGTTACATAGCTTTACTTCAGAAACTGAAATAAAGAAACTTTATCTACAACTTCACATGGACTGTATGGTGACATCACATTGGCATGTGATGAGTCATATCTGCTGAGCTTCTCGTTCTTAGGATACATTTCCATTTCACATTAAACTATTTATCTACCCACAGGGTCTCACACCAAAGGTAGATTCTTTGGCATCAGAAGAGATCCATTGTCTACAGCAGCAGAACAGCATCCTGCGGGCCGTGGTTACCCAGATGAGGAATGAGATGGAGGGTCTCATGCATCTCCTACCCCATTCCCAGGCCCAGCTACATGCCTCTTCTCCTCAGCCAGTTCAGCATCCAGGAGCGCTTGCCACCACCTCCATCACTCCTACAGCTAACACTCAGATGGCCACTGGACCAGCCGCCCAATCCAGTGACATCTCTATCAACATCACCCCAGCAGGTGTGGACAGCACTCTTTTCCATCATTCAGCAAATTTTATTGAAAAAAAAACATATTCATTACGGTGTATGCAGGGGCAATCTACACTGACCTTTTTATTGTTTAGATCCAGAGGCCAGTTTTACAAAGTGGTGGCACCAACTAAATAACTTAGGGAAGATGATTTGTGTCTTTTTAATGTAAACTCAATATATATTTCTAAAATATTATCCATCCATCTCCATCCATCTTTGTCCGCTTATCCGGGGCGGGTTGCGGGGACAGCAGCTCCAGCAGGGGACCCCAAACTTCCCTTTCCCGATCCACATTAACCAGATCAGCCTGGGGGATCCCGAGGCGTTCCCAGGCCAGGAAAAATCCCTATCCTTACTAGAGTCAATATAGTGTTTAGTAACTCCTAAATAATGTTGATTACTCACTGACGTCCAGTGATCACCGGTTAATGAGACAGCGTTTGCAGCACCTTGCAACTGTTCCAGTTGGGCTGCTTTCTCTGTGTCATACAGGCTGTGTGTGGGGCTGCTGTCCACCTCGACAGCAACGACACAGGTCAGAACATGCCAACCGTAGTACGTCTTTAAGACCCGAGTCCTCTACAATGCTGACAGGTCTGCAGTTAGTTGCCACCCGTTTTGCAAGAGCTGTAGTAATTTTTTAGGATTTGGTTTCATCCACAGGTCGGCAAGTAGCACTCTGTAGCATGCTAGAGGGTAGCATCACATTAAAGGAGAACTCCGGGCAATTTTTACGTTAATTGTGATCGCTATACTTTTTTGAGTACTGTCTATAGCAAAAAACACGAGCCGAATCGGTGCTAGCAACATCGAGCTACTGCAGCTAATGCCCAGAGCTCCCAATTAGCTAAAACGGCAGTTTTGGGGGCATATCATAAAGAGTGCCTTTGTGCCTCTTAACAGACACAAAATGCAATTAAAATGTCTGTGCAACATGAACAGGGCCCTTACATGACAACAAGATGCGTTTAGCAACTTAGCCATTGTTTAAATTCACCTACCCTGTTAGCTGCTAGCTGCCGTCTGGGATGAGTGAGTGTGTCCAGCCCGGCTTTGGTAATAATCATCAAGCAGCAGTTCCGTGTGTATTTGTAGCATAAATATCCATTTTGTGTGCATTCCATCTGGCGTTGGTGAGTAGGAGTCTTGTCCGTGTCGATCGTTGTGGTTTCCTTAGCCGGGCTAGCAGGTCCGGCCGGCGTCCCTGCTTCTGCCTCCTCCC
Source organism: Zingel zingel (assembly GCA_023566125.1). Classification (NCBI taxonomy): domain Eukaryota; kingdom Metazoa; phylum Chordata; class Actinopteri; order Perciformes; family Percidae; genus Zingel; species Zingel zingel. The sequence continues at coordinate 14,009,952 of CM042334.1, forward strand.
CGCCCTCCTGGCTTCACGCAGCCGACAACAATCCAACGAGCGCCCACTGGTCTGGTGGATGTCTTCCAGAAGACCGTTCAAGCCTTCGCCGCGAAAATTGGTATTTTATTTCACCCTCAAAAATAGGTAATTGAGCACTGTAGTGGTTATGACCATATTAGTGACTATGTAACTACATGGAAACGGACCAAATTATGTTTGTGCCCTGTACAGTAAAATAGTGATTTTTAAAATAGTGTTCACAATTCGGAAAGGCACAAACGCGAACCATATCTTTTCCACAGTATATCAACACTTGTTTTTCGAACTCCAAGCTTCTTCCCTTGTGAACAACTCCGATCTTCACTCTTCACACACTACGCTCCTCCAACATGCACACTGCTATTTACCTTTCTCCTGCTACAACTGAATTCCCACGGGACTTAGCGAGACTACAGCTAGCCGTCTAAAACACTATTTTACTGTACAGGGCACAAACATAATTTGGTCCGTTTCCATGTAGTTACATAGTCATTAATATGGTCATAACCACTACATTGTTCAATTACCTATATTTGAGGGTGAAATAAAATACCAATTTTCGCGGCGAAGGCTTGAACGGTCTTCTGGAAGACATCCACCAGACCAGCGGGCGCTCGTTGGATTGTTGTCGGCTGCGTGAAGCCAGGAGGGCGGGGAGGAGGCAGAAGCAGGGACGCCGGCCGGACCTGCTAGCCCGGCTAAGGAAACCACCACGATCGACACGGACAAGACTCCTACTCACCAACGCCAGATGGATTGCACACAAAATGGATAGTTATGCTACAAATACACACGGAACTGCTGCTTGATGATTATTACCAAAGCCGGGCTGGACACACTCACTCATCCCAGACGGCAGCTAGCAGCTAACAGGGTAGGTGAATTTAAACAATGTCTGAGTTCAAAACGCTTCTTGTTGTCATGTGAGGGCCCTGTTCATGTTGCACAGACATTTTAATTGCATTTTGTGTCTGTTAAGAGGCACAAAGGCACTCTTTATGATATGCCCCCAAAACTGCCGTTTTAGCTAACTGGGAGCTCTGGGCATTAGCTGCAGTAGCTCGATGTTGCTAGCACCGATTCGGCTCGTGTTTTTTTGCTATAGACAGTACTCAAAAAAGTATAGCGATCAAGATTAACGTAAAAATTGCCCGGAGTTCTCCTTTAACTGTACTACTATGCTTAGCTCCGTAGGTTGTAGCTCAAGCTTGACGTGCTTCGTGATATTTTAATTCGGCTTTACACAATGTGCATGTGGCTTTCGACTTGTCTACGAGCCGTCCTGGAGTTTTGTAAAATAAAAAGCGCCATTCAGGATTGCTGCTGTCTTTCTCCATCATGCCTGCAGTCTGCAGCAGCAGGATGTGTTACAAGGAAGTGGCAGATTGATGATAAGTAACGGTGCTGCAAAGGGTCAAAATAGTAGCCTGTTAGGCACGACGCAAAGCCGAGTGAAGTGTAAAATAAATGAATAAATGCCGGCATGCGAATAATGCGATTAAAAAAAATTAATCACGTCTGCCCTTAATCGCATCGCGATTAACACGTTAACGCTGACAGCCCTAATATATGTATATATATATATATATATATATATATATATATATATATATACTTAATATAACTTAATTTTAAAATACATCTGCATTGTTTGCCGCAGGATGTAGTTGAATGTTTTACAGTTTCATTTTGTGCATGCTTTAATTTCAATGTATCTTTTATTGGAGACTTTAACTGTAACCTGTGATCATATCTATGCTCTGCTGGGGAAAGAAGACTACTCTTGCAGCTATTGACTGTCTAAAAGACAGCCTAAAAGTAGTTTCACCTAACATCTTTATCTCAGTTGAAATGTTATTTGTATTAGTTAGATTTTTTTTTTCTTTTTAAATTCATTTGTGGTTAAACTTTGCCTTCATTCGTCTTTTAACTCCTATTATGTGATATGGGTCCTCAGGTGGTCTGTGCCTGGGGAAACGTGCCATAACCTCTGTTTTGGCAAAGCAGGAGTTCAAGGGGGCAGAGTGTGCTCTCGCCAACCTAAAGGAACAGGTGCGGAAGTTAAACTAGTTGAATTTGAACCTGTCAGTGTTGTCCAGGCAACTGCCTGGACCAGTGATGTGGAGTTAAAGCTACTGACCCCTTTAGTGCTGAACCATGACTGTGGAACAGTTTTCCACGAACACGCAAATGTGAAAAGTGGGCAAGACAATTCCATTTCTTTGTAACTCAGAATAACATTGCCCCAGCAAAAATGGTAGCTTATTAAAGGGTCAATTCACTAGTCAGTTATGTAAGATGATAAGAAGATATTGCATAAGCTGCTGCAGCAACCTAGTTCCTTCAAGTTTCATGTTATTTTCCTTCCAGAGTGCACTGGTGCGACAGCTACAAGAGGAGAACCTGTATTTGCGGCGGCAACAGGCCTCAGGTTTCATATCTGGTGGTTTGTTTAAAAATGTGTGGGGTGCTAAAAGCAACACTCCTCTCCTGCATACCAGGCTAAAGCAGGCAGCATCCTGTATCGCCCGTCTGAGCAGAGAGAAACAGCAGCTGATAGAAATGGGCAACCGTCTTCGTGCCCAGATCACCACTGCTGGATTACAGGGTACAATAACAGACACACACAAACACACACACACACACACACACACACACACACACACACACACACACACACACACACACACACACACACACACACACACACATCATGAAAGAGCAGGCAGTGATATGCACACCATGTGTAATTAAAAGGACAATATAAATAGGTACAGTCACTGACCATAACTGATCTTTTGGGTTTATGGGGCTGTTTATCAGTAACAATGACTTAGTTAATTGGCCAGCTAAGATCTGTGGTCTTAAAAACTCACAGAAAGGTAGAGCTATCAATAAACCAAGCTTTTATTTAAACAATTGATGTTTACAAATCCGGTTTAAATTAGCTTTGAATAATAGAAAAAAGTAAACAGAACAATGACAAATAGAGAAAATATGAATACAAGCAACATATATACAAGTTCTTAAATAGTAAAACACAAGACTAACTCTAATTTAAAAGACATTGCTTTATCTTTTTAGGTAGCACTTTACATTACAACACGGTATTAAGGTGGCAATAGTGGGGTAACTGTGATAATAAAGAGAAAATATATAGGTAATAACATGTAATTACCAAAGTAATAACTGGGTAATACATCACAGTAATAATATATAATACTGGGGTAATAATGTGATAAGGATGTCACAGATGTAATAACTAGGTAATGGTTTGATGATAAAATATGTATATCTGGGCAATGGTAATATGATTATATTAATATTGTAATAACATGATAACTAGAAAATGCATTTCCTGCAGAAAATGCTTGTGAATGCTGAAAAACAAAATTGCCAAAGCTAAACTAGATTGCTGGCATAATAGCATAAGAATAAGGTAAAGTAGTTGGAAAAGTGGGAATGGTTTTAATTAGTATGAATTTTATTGAAATGTTGAATAATACCAATAATGTATCAAACAAAAGTGGAATATTTCAAGGTTTTTTTGAAAAGCTGTCAATACACTGAATTGCTGGTTAAAATGTGTAAGGGGAAGTTGCTGGGAAATGTGGAAAAGTGGAAATGGTTCTAACTAATAAGAAAAAGCTGAATAATACCAATATTGTATGAAGGTTTTTGTAAATTTTGAATGAAGACGTAACTGAAAGAGTAATGAATGAGTAGGTAGGTAGGTAGGTATAATGGGAAATGGTTGGGTCAAATTGGGAAATATCACTCAGCTGTGTTCAGTATTTTCAAAAAGTACGAAAAGAATATATAAGTTGTATAAAACTTAATGAATAAAATTGTGGAATATTTTTAGGCTTGAATTAAGTATGAATCTGTAAATAAGACTTATTATGATTAAGCATGGAAAGCACCTTAAGCACTATAAATAGCTAAAAAAAAAAGTGGGAAAGGGATGAAGGATGCAAATAAGTAAATAAGTAAAAAGTAATAAAAAGTAATAATTTATTATGGCGAAAATTCTTATAGTATAGCGCGTCGAAAAATAAAAGATAAAGTAATAGTATAGTATGTTGAAAAAGTGATTAAAAAGTCATATGGCGTTTTTCCATTACATGGTGCCTGCTCGAATCGCCTCGACTCTACTCGCCTTTTTTGGTTTTCCATTATGAAAAAAAGTCCCTGGTACCTGCTAACAGGTACTTTTTTTAGTATCACCTCCGTCAAGGTTCAAAGCGAGCTGAGGCGATACCAAAAGGTGACGTGAAAACCTGCAGTCTACTGATTGGTCAGAGAGAAACGTCACTAATCACTGCGTCATCATTGCTAGCGACAGACGGGGGTGTCCTGAACAAACCCGCCATTTTTAAATAGTTTAGCCAGCGGTGGTTTTTTTTTGCTGCCTCCAGCTTCTTTTGAAACAAAATGTGTCTTCTGGCTGTGGCAACAGCCATATGCCGAGAGTCAAAAACAACACACTTCCTACGTTCTGTGCGTGTGTCGAGTTAGGTCACGGCAGTTTCCTGCAGCTATGACGACCAACCACGCTCGTCTCACGCATGATCGAGGCGGTACTAAATCTGCAATGGAAAATGGAGGATGGGGCACCGCAGCCGAGTTGATTCGAGCCGAGCAGAGCTGGTACTAGCAGTGGGTAAGCGCCGATAAAAAGTCATAACATAGTATGTCAAAGAAAGTCTGGAAGAACATGCAAACTCTACACAAAAAAGCCCAGCCCGGACTGGTGTTCGAACCAAGGGTCAGATTCTGCAATGCCTTTTTGCTTGTGCTAGTTAGAGCAGTGCTAACCACTGAGTTACCTTGCCACCAAATAAAGTACATTGAAAACAGTCAAAGCATAGTATGTCGAAAAAGCCATTAAAAAGTCATGGTATAGTATGTACAAAAAGTGTTTCCCATACATAGGCGTTACTGAGATTTTAACGGGTAAAATATTACCGAAATGTAATTAGTAATGCGTTACAGCAAAAAGGAATACATTACTGAAATTGCGTTACTCCCAACACTGTTAGTAGTAGCGTGCTGCTGGTGATCTTGCCGTGGGATTACTAATAAAACCGTAGAAACACCCTGGCCACGCCGCTGTAAAAGCTCCCCGAACGTAATTTATCAGTCTGGTTGTTACCCCTCTCGCAGTCTCCTCTGCTCAATATCTTTATAACGGAGCTAGCTAGCCAGAGATGACTGGAGCTAACCGCTAATTGTTGCTAACAGAGCCTTCAGTTCTCCGTGCCTGTATCCATTAACTGTATTTATGGACCAGAGCCCGAATAAAACTCTTAATTTTATTAAATTGGCTTGGTTTAAACTACAACTCAGAGTTGTTTGAATGACAAAAATCTGCTCAGGTGAGATCTAAATGAGTGCAACAGGACATGTATAGTACAGAACAGCGTGTTTAGGATCCCCAAAACACAGATTAATACACTTCAAAAAACGAACAATGATCTAACCGTCAAAATGAACAAGAATTAACTTTAGCTAGCCCTAGTATTATATGATTTAACAGGAGTTAGGAGGAAACAGTTATAAGATTTATAATAACATAACTTTCTGTATGGATCATAGTATAGTATTACAGGTATTTTATCTGCTGAACCGTTACATTTGGCAAAAAAATTAATAAAAGAACTGATTTAAGACAAAACACAACATGGCTACACTTTTTTGTCATTTGTTTAAAATTTAACAAGCTATTTGTTGTATTTTAGCAAAATACTGAAAGCAGCAGAACTGAGTAGGCTACATTTTAAAATCTCTTAATTTATCACGAATAATATATGGCATATAGCATATTTTCCTCATATCGTGGAGCACTAATAACTACCCTGAAATTGTGTCAGATGCAGCAGTGTTTTCATCTGTATCTGTATCATCTTTTAGTCCAATTTGTTTAATATGGAAATAGTTGTTTCTTTCTAAATTATCTGATGTTATCTAGTCATTGTTTTAACCTTCGTTTGACTAGTTTATAACTGAACCCAGCCATTACACGCCGCGCTGTCATATCCTGCGCTACACCACCACAAGTAAATTCTCAACCTGTGGGAAACACTGTATAGTATGTTGAAAAAAGTGATAGAAAAGTCATAGTAAAGAGTGTCGAAAAATGTCATAGTATAGTAAGTCGAAAAAAAGTGATAAAAAGTCCTAGTGTAGTATGTCGAAAAAGGAAAAAAAAGTCATAGTATAGTATATCGGAAAAAAAAGTCATGGTACAGTAGCCTATTTCGAAAAAAGTTGTAAAAAAGTCATAGTATAATATGTGAAAAAAGTCATACGATAGTATGTTGAAAAAAGTGATAAAAAAGTAATTGTATATTGTCGGGAAAAAAGTCATAGTATATTATGTTGCAAAAAGTGATAAAAAAAAAAAAAAGTCATAGTGTAGTATGGCACAAAGTCATTGTATAATATGTCAACAAAAAACAGTCAGTATAGCGTGTCGAAACAAGTCATATAAAAGCCATGTATAGTAATTCACAGAAAGTGATAAAAAAAAAAGTCAGTATGGTGTGGCCGGGTTAGCTCAGTTGGTAGAGCAGGTACACACATAAAGAGGTTTACTCCTCAATGCAGCGGCCGTGGGTTCGACTCTGACCTGTGGCCCTTTTCTGCATGTTATTCCCCCTCTCTTTCATGTCTTCATCTGTCCTGTGTAAATAAAGGCCTAAAATGCCCCCAAAAAATAATCTTTAAAAAAAAAAGTCAGTATGGTATGTTGAAAAATGTCATAATATAGTATCTGGAAAACAGTAATGAAAAAGTCATAGTATAGTACATCTGGTGCTTGTTAGAGCATTGCTAACCTCTAAGCCACCGTGCCACCGAACAGAGTGGATGGGAACAGTTATAGCATAGAATGACGAAAAAAGCCATTAAAAAGTAATTGTATAGTATGTTGCAAAAAGTGATAAAAAAGTCATAGTATAGTATGTCAAAAAAAGTCATAGTATAGTAAATTGAAAAAAATCATAGTATAGTATGTGGAAAACAGTGATGAAAAAGTCATAGTATAGCATGTTGAAAAAAGTCATAGTATAGTATGTCGAAAATAGTCATAGTATATTTAAAAAAGTGATGAAAAGTCATATTATAGTGTGTCGAAAAAAGTGATAAAAAAGTCATAGTATAGTATGTCAAAGAAAGTCCGGAAGAACATGAAAACTCCACACAAAAAGGTCATCCCAAATCGAACCAAGGGTCCAACTCTGCAGTGCCTACTTGCTGGTGCTAGTTAGAGCAGTGCTAAACACTGAGCCACCGTGTCACCAAATAAAGTAAGTTGAAAAAAAGTAATTGTATAGTATGTCAAAGAAAGTCTGAAAGAGGTTTACTCCTCGACGCAGCGGCCGCGGGTTCGACTCTGACCTGCGGCCCTTTGCTGCATGTCATTCCCCCTCTCTCTCCCCTTTCATGTCTTCATCTGTCCTGTGTAAATAAAGGCCTAAAATGCCCCCAAAAAATAATCTTTAAAAAAAAAAAAAGTCAGTATGGTATGTTGAAAAATGTCATAATATCGTATCTGGAAAACTGTAATGAAAAAGTCATAGTATAGTACATCAAAGAAAGTCTGCATAGATTGGGTATTGAACCAGGTTTCAGAGTCTGCAATGTCTGCTTGCTGGTGCTTGTTGGAGCATTGCTAACCTCTAAGCCACCGTGCCATCGAACAGAGTGGATGGGAACAGTTATAGCATAGAATGACGAAAAAAGCCATTTAAAAGTAATTGTATAGTATGTTGCAAAAAGTGATAAAAAAGTCATAGTATAGTATGTCAAAAAAAGTCATAGTATAGTACGTTGAAAAAATTCGTAGTATAGTATGTGGAAAACAGTGATAAAAAGTAATTGTAGTATGTCGAAAATAAGTCATAGTATATCGAAAAAATCCTAGTATAGTATGTAAAAAAAAAGTGATAGTATAGCACGTTGAAAAAACTCATAGTATGTTGAAAATAGTCATAGTATAGTATAGTGATGAAAAGTCATATTATAGTGTGTCGAAAAAAGTGATAAAAAGTCATAGTAAATCATATCGAATAAAGTCATAGTATAGTATGTCAAAAAAGTGATTAAAAAATCATAGTATAATATGTCAAAGAAAGTCACATGAAAACTCCACACAAAAATCCCAAATTGGGGATCAAACCAAGGGTCCAACTTTGCAGTGCCTACTTGCTGGTGATAGTTAGATAAGTGCTAAACACTGAGCCACCGTGGCCCCAAATAAAGTTGAAAAAAAGTAATTGTACAGTATGTCGAAAAAGTCATAAAATGTCATACTATGGTATGTCAAAGAAAGTCTGAAAGAACATGTAAACTCCACAAAAAGCTGAACGGTGAATGATGTCTGTAGGTGAAAGTATGTGGGAGGAGTAGCATTTCGAAGTGAAAGCAGCCTGAAGAGTATTTAAAGATTGCTCCATAAATGGTAGAAAAAAGTTGAATACAAGCACACATGTCCTTAAAGGAGAACTCCGGGCAATTTTTACGTTAATCTTGATCGCTATACTTTTTTGAGTACTGTAAAAACAAGATTCGGCTCTAAAAACAAGAGCCGAATCGGTGCTAGCAACATCGAGCTACTGAAGCTAATGCCCAGAGCTCCCAGTTAGCTAAAACGGCAGTTTTGGGGGCATATCATAAAGAGTGCCTTTGTGCCTCTTAACAGACACAAAATGCAATTAAAATGTCTGTGCAACACGAACAGGGCCCTTACATGACAACAAGAAGCGTTTTGAACTCAGACATTGTTTAAATTCACCTACCCTGTGTGGTGACTTTTAATAGTAATGCTGTGATGCTGTATGAAGAGGAATCTGCCGACACTGTTCTTGATTATAAAAGAGGTTTATTACATCAAGTTTTCAGCATCCCTTTAACAAACTCTTGCAGAGAGTTTGGAGAACGACCAACCCAATTCTTCCAATATGTCGTTCCGCAGTTCTGCAGTTAACACATGGTATATACTGTATACTGTGCATTTAGTGGGGGGTGTATATATGAGTTGAGATAAAGGTCAACCACGAGTGTCCTATACATGATCTAGAAGATACAGAGTCTCGTTTGTTTTAGGGCCCTTTTCCTGTTATTCTCTTAGACTCCACATCTGTATCCTCCTCGAACTCTTTCCTGTATAGGGTCTCTCCTTCCCACCATGACTTCAGTAACACATTATTGTATGGAATACATTTGAATTAAAATATGCAGGCGTAATTAAACTTAAGTCAAAGTAGTAAATCATTAGATACTAAAATAGTGTTTTAGACGGCTAGCTGTAGTCTCGCTAAGTCCCGTGGGAATTCAGTTGTAGCAGGAGAAAGGTAAATAGCAGTGTGCATGTTGGAGGAGCGTAGTGTGTGAAGAGTGAAGATCGGAGTTGTTCACAAGGGAAGAAGCTTGGAGTTCGAAAAACAAGTGTTGATATACTGTGGAAAAGATATGGTTCGCGTTTGTGCCTTTCCGAATTGTGAACACTATTTTAAAAATCACTATTTTACTGTACAGGGCACAAACATAATTTGGTCCGTTTCCATGTAGTTACATAGTCACTAATATGGTCATAACCACTACAGTGCTCAATTACCTATTTTTGAGGGTGAAATAAAATACCAATTTTCGCGGCGAAGGCTTGAACGGTCTTCTGGAAGACATCCACCAGACCAGTGGGCGCTCGTTGGATTGTTGTCGGCTGCGTGAAGCCAGGAGGGCGGGGAGGAGGCAGAAGCAGGGACGCCGGCCGGACCTGCTAGCCCGGCTAAGGAAACCACAACGATCGACACGGACAAGACTCCTACTCACCAACGCCAGATGGAATGCACACAAAATGGATATTTATGCTACAAATACACACGGAACTGCTGCTTGATGATTATTACCAAAGCCGGGCTGGACACACTCACTCATCCCAGACGGCAGCTAGCAGCTAACAGGGTAGGTGAATTTAAACAATGGCTAAGTTGCTAAACGCATCTGTTGTCATGTAAGGGCCCTGTTCATGTTGCACAGACATTTTAATTGCATTTTGTGTCTGTTAAGAGGCACAAAGGCACTCTTTATGATATGCCCCAAAACTGCCGTTTTAGCTAACTGGGAGCTCTGGGCATTAGCTGCAGTAGCTCGATGTTGCTAGCACCGATTCGGCTCGTGTTTTTTGCTATAGACAGTACTCAAAAAAGTATAGCGATCACAATTAACGTAAAAATTGCCAGGAGTTCTCCTTTAAAGAGCTGAACATTTTGATATTCTAATTGTTTTTGTAGCTGAAGTATACACAAGTAGTAGGCCACCGAAAGTTGTACAGAAGAATCGGATAACAATACTGTGGTAATGTATGTTGTTTTCACAGTGTTATAGGCTACTATCAGCTTATTACCTTCCAAATTGGATAAAACGTCTTGGAATTTAAAATTGGTAATTACCATATTATAATGCTTAAATTCATCCACCCTATGTTCCAAACATTTCCCTTTTGTTTCAAGGTAATAGTTTACAAATTATATGTTTAATCTTGTGACTTCTTACCTGGAAACACGTCTGGTAGTTTCTGTGTAATAACCATGAATCTGCTGCAAAATGCAAAACTGCCTGTTTCTATTTTATTTTATGGTAATATTAGAATAAACACACACCCAGAGGTGTAGAGATTACCTGGAAATGCTTCTAGTAGTTTCTGTGTAATAACCATGAATAATAGCAATGGCCAACTCTCAAATTGATGGTCTATAGAGATTTTATTTGAAATACTTACACACAGTAACAGTTACCGTATACATGAACATATAAGAGCTGAGTGAGAAACAAAGAAAAATATCTCATAATCCTGTCATTGTCAAAAATAAACAGCCATAAAAAATGCATCATTCACTGAAAGCAAAATTACATATTAAGTCTATGCTTGTAGCTGAGTTACCAGTTAGCTAATGTTAGGCTCTGTACATTTACTTAAACACAAAACAAGCAACACATTTCTCATATGAAATACATTCAAACCTTGTTCCTTTTTCAACTAGTTGCTGGTTTTACATCAGAGGAAGGGCGTTTCCACCTCCTTGTAAACATTTTTGAGTGAAAACTGACGGCGCAGATTACAAAGAGAAGAGCATTAATTGTGAGGGGCTAAGAGAAGAGACAGGCTGGAGAAACGACAAAGTGTCCAAAGTTTGGAATCAGTTCAAACGTAGTTAAAACGAAAACTCTGTACAGTGTCTACTGCAAAATCAAATTTGTAATCAAATATATAAATAAAAATAGGTTGAGTATAACTAATATTTACATATATGCCTATATACAGATCAGTCTCAGGTTGAAACTTGTAGTTCTGAAAGTTAAGTTGCACAACTTAAGTTAATGTTTATGTATGTTTAATGTATGCCTTAGTTCGAGGTTGTTAATTGCATTTCAGAAAATGTTTTCTTTAAAAACAATGTAATATGGCACTTAATATGTTTAGTTTTTTTGAGAGATGATATTGTAAGCAATGTATGCAATACAAATTTGGCTTTTTCCGAAAATTAAACCAAACTATTGTATATTACTGCTCTTCAATAAAACAAAAGTATTTCTTATCCGATTACTCGATTAATTGATGGAATAATAGAATACTCGATTACTAAAATAATCTAAAATAATGATAGCTGCAGCCCTAGTTAAAATACAATTAGGTTGAGCAGACAGTCCGAAACATTGCAAGCTCGCCTCGGCTGGCCTCGCAGACAACTCACGAGTCCTCGATGACTTGTGAGTTGTCGACGCTCGCGCGAGTCAGTCAATTGCGCAACTCAGCCGGCTATGACAGCGAATAACTTTTACATCTGAAGCATTTAAAGACTTTATTGGTCCATTGTTTATTTCTAAAGAAACCCGACAATGTATAAAAGGCTCCATTACCTTGTACCTCACGTTATGGCTCCGTAGTAGATGTTTTTGTAAAAATAGGCTAACGATTGTGTCATAACCACGCAACTTACTGTCGCATAGTAGAGGAATTATTGTATAGTACAGGAGAAGCTTGCAGGCAGTTTCGACTTACATTTGCTGTTTAAGTGTAATTACTAATGTTAACTAGCATTTTAGTTAGCAATAATTAGCCTGTGCCTATGTTATCTCCTTACATATACCTACGCTCTCCGCTTCAGAGTTTCCTAGCGTTCCCAAGTTTCCTAGTGTTCCCGAGTTTTCTAGCGCTTCCGAGTTTCCTAGCGTTTCCGAGTTTCCTGGCGTTCCCGAGTTTCCTAGCGTTCCCGAGTTTCCTAGCGTTCCCGAGTTTCCTAGCCTTCCCGAGTTTCCTAGTGTTTCCGCGTCTCCTAGCGTTCCAAGGTTGCCCTGTGTCCCAGATTCCCGGCTGGCTAGCTGCTCTCCTGATCCCCGGCCGACTAGCAGCTTTCCTGATCCCCGACCGACTAGGGGCTTTCCTAATCCCCGGCCGACTAGTGGCTTTCCTAATCCCCGGCCGACTAGTGGCTTTCCTAATCCCCGGCCGACTAGTGGCTTTCCTAATCCCCGGCCGACTAGCGGCTTGCCTTATCCCTAGCTGACTAGCAGCTGTCCTTATCCCCAGCTGGCTAGCGGCTTCCTGATCCCCAGCTGGTTAGCAGAGCGCTGCGCTGACTTGCACCCCAGAGACTTTGCCACCGGTCAGCGCCCCCGAGGCCACCCCTGAGACTACCCCTGAGACATTGCCAGTCTCTGGCGACCCTGAGGCCGCCCCTGAGACCCCCCCAGAGACTTTGCCGGTCTCCGACGCCCCTGAGACCACCCTTGAGACCCCTCCAGAGACTTTGCCTGTGTCGGTCAAACCGACTCCTGCCCCTCCTGTTTCGCCGGCACTGCCTCCCAAGGGGCTTCGCCTTGGCCAACCGGCTCGGCCCTCGGAGGGGCACTGCCCTCGACGTCCAGTTTGGCCGCCCGAAGGGACTCGCCGGCGCCCTGCCTTCACTGCTGTCCTCTGTCCCCTGTTGCCGAGGTCTCTGTGTCCCCCAAGTGACCCCTATAGGTTTCCCCTAGTGGCCCCTATAGGTTTCCCCGAGTGGCCCCTAAAGGTTTCCCCGAGTGGCCCCTCTCGGTTTCCCCGAGTGGCCCCTATGGGTTTCCACGAGTGGCCCCTCTCAGTTTTCCCGAGTGGCCCCTCTCAGTTTTCTCGAGGGGCCCCGCTCTATTTCCCCTGGGTACCCCAGTGACTCTGTTTCCCCTGGGTACCCCAGTGACTTTTTGTACCCTGTGCCCTGTGCCTCCGTGACTCTCTGCCTCCCCCTCCCTGGGTTGTTTTCTGTTTTTCTTATGTTTTTTTTTTTGGTTGTCTGGAATCTGCCCCTTGAGGAGGGGGTACTGTTATGGTTTTGGTATTTTGGTCTTGTATTTTGTTCCATTTCTGTTGCCTGGTTTTGTTTATTTCGGTTGCCTGTATTATTATTTCTGCATGTTTCCTGTGTTTGTATATTTATTGTGTATATTTCTGTTTAGTTATCTCCTTGTCTATTGTGTTTCCCCTGTCTTGACCGTGTTCTGTGTATTGTGCATTTTTGGGTTAATTTCTGTGTTCCCTGTTGTGTTGTGTCAAGTTTCTGTGTTTAGGTTATGTCATGTTTCCTGTTTGTTTTTCCCAGTTTCCTGTTTTACTTTGATAGTCTGTTTTCGATCTTGTCTTGTCTAGTTTTACCTTCTTGTCTGATTGTCCTGCCCCGCCCTAATGTGTTTCACCTGTTGTACCACCTGTCCCTCATTTGTTCATTACCTCTTGTATTTAACCCCCGTGTTCCTTTTGTCTCGTGTCAGATCATTTTGTATTTCCGTGCCGTCAGTTGTGTGTCTGTGTGTATCCCTCTGCGTCCCTTGGTTTTTCCAGCCTCTGTTCCACCGTTTATGTTATATTAAACATCTTTTGAGCTCACACCATCTCCTGCCTGCCATCTCTCTCTGCATTTAGGTCCACCATCTCTCAACTTGTCACAATTTCATGGTACTTTTATTTTATAAGTCCACGTTTAATTATTTCAATAGACTTTTATTTCATAAATCCACATTTATTTATTTCCGTGGACTTTTATTTCCTAATGCCACATTAATTGATTTCCCTCTCTATTTATTTTCTCACATTCAGAACAGAGCCATGGGCAAAAAAAGGCTGGCGAAGTGAGAGTGACCACCAACTAGCGCTGACCTGACGGAGCAACATGACCGGCAGGTCGCGGTGCTCTGTACCCAGCGCACAGCCACCTAAACTGGGGTAGCCCCGCGAGCTGCCGGTCGTGGTGCTCTGTCAGTTGAGCGGTAGTTGGTGGTCTAGTTACCCCAGAATAGGTGACTGTGGGCTGGGTACAGAGCACGGCTCTGTCTTAATGTGAGAGATAGCCACGCCCCCTGATTTGCATATAAGAAAAGGAAATAAACAGAGAGGGAAATCAAATGTGGATTTATGAAATAAAAGTCTCTTGAAAAAATAAACGTGGACTTATGAAATAAAAGTACCATGAAATAAATAAAAGTAAAACCTTTTTAATATATTTTATTTAACTAATTGATTCATTTTTATATGAATATTTACATTTATTTAATTATTTATGTATTTATTTCCTCATTTATTTTATTTCATGATGTATTTCAAAGGCATATTTATTTATTTATTTATTAATGTATTTATTTAATATGGAATAAAACGGCATTCCATACCTAGCTAACGCATAACAGATGAGACACAAGGGAACATGATGAAAAGTGCAAAATGACTCTCTTCGCTCTTTGTCTAATGTAAAACCAGCAACTAACGTTATCTGGAAAGTAAACAAGGTTTGAGTTTATTTTGATATGAGAAATGTGTTTATGATTTCACATAGAACATGTTTTTATATTATCTTGCTTGAGGGCTGAGTGTCTAACCCTAAAGCTACATTTTGGCTACTAGCTTAGCCTAGCCTTTTTCTATATGCTGGTGACGTCAATACTTTGCAGCTTTTATATGACAGTAAGCTACTGCAAAATTATTTCTGTGTGATAGTATGCACTTGGTGTGTGGTTTACAGCATGGGCTAACAATTATTCTAGGGTTAACTTCCTGTTCTGTGTTTGAGTAAATGTACAGAGCATTAGTAAAGGTGCAATATGTAATACTGACAGCTAGTTTTTAAAATAGTTACTGCAGTTCAAATTCAAAATACTGGAGAGAGTCGTCTCCCCCGCCCCCTCCTCCCCAGACTCGAAGTTCACGGAGTTTGTCAGGCTGAGACCGCAGCATCCATATTCTTGCTTTGCCAGACCCTCCTCCAAAGCGCGCTGAAGGAGCATCCACAACAATATTGCTATACACTTGTCTCACATAGCCAGACATTACTTCACAGCACAGCAGAGAAGCTAACGTTAGATGCAGGCTATATTGACAGTCATAGAAGCCCATGGTCATGCGGAGCTCTGTACCCAACTGAATGGAAAGAGTTGCACTTGTTGACTGCGAAGGATTCGGTAGTGTTGTCACTATGTTTAAACAGTCCCTCCAGGATTTCGCGGCCTTTTTTTGAGATTGTTGCAGCCCAAAATGCCTGATTTCGCGAGAGCTTTTGTAAAAAATTGCGATAAAAGTTGCGATATCTTTTGTATGTTTGTTGCAATGAAGTTGCGGGAGACAGTGAAAGTTGCAAAAAAGTTGTGATTTTTTTTTTTTTTTTTTTATAGTTCTTTAAAAATAAAAAGGAAACTTGTTTTGGGGGGGAATAAAATTACTCTGGGCTGAGTTTTCCTAGTAACCTTACCAAAAAGGCTCGGGATGCTGTAAATGTTGGTATAATATGAAAATGGCTGGTGGATTTGAGACAAAAAATTATTTATTGAATCAATCAAATCTTAACATATCTGTCAGTGGCTTGTTGATCTTTACATTGTTAGTTATTTCCCTATGCTGGCCTGGACTGGGACACATTAATACGGTTTTAAAGTACTGACTTTAACTTATCATTGCACTTACAATAACGAGCACAGCTGTCCTCAATTTAGGTCATCGTGTCGTCTCATCTCCTTTTTCTCCTGCATCCACCGTGTGTGTGTTGTTTGTGTGTGTGTCTGTGTGTGCGTTTGTGTGTGTGCAAGCGTCAGTCGCGGGGGGTACGGAGCAGTAGCCCCACCTGATGCAGAGAGCCGACAGCCAGGATGGAAACGGCAGCAACTTCAGCGACTTTTAAATTGTTGAAGTCTACATTGATGTTAAAATGTATCAGACAGTCTGAAATGTTTTGCGTGGTCTTTCGGTGTACGTTTTGTTGGTAAATGAGTCACACACACGTCTCGTCTTCATATCAAAAACAAGGAAATTATCAACCCGTTCTCACTCCCGATTGGTCATTGGCTCTCAGAGTGCATGTGGGACTGCTGTGATTGGTTGAAGTCGCGGGAAACTTCAGGTTAATGGTCAAATGTGCGGAAAAGTTGCGGTGATTGGTCAAATTTGCAAGTCGCACCAAATTCGCGGTGATTGGTTGAATTCGCGTGAATTGGCGCGATCGCGACATCGCGAAATCCTGTAGGGACTGTTTAAAGAGGTGATAGAATGCAAAACCAATTTTACATTGTCAGAGTTGAATAACGGCAGTTTGGTGGGTAAATAGGACATACATAGAACCTCAAAATCCCATTGACACTTCTTTCCTCTGCAAATCTCATAATTTGAAACTGCCTCTGAAAACGGGCAAATCTCAACTAACTAGCAACAATCTTTTCCCATAGGATTAAATGGGACACATAGCCTAGCTAGCAGTTCCTCCTAAGGAGACCCCTCAAATTCACAAAAATGCCTTAAATTGAAATCAGACAAAAGTGTTAGCTTTGTTAAGACCTTAGGGTAGCTGTGATATACATGTCGTGACAAAATTCCAACTGTAAATATACGATAGTTATGCTGAAAGTGTAGCAACAATCTTTTCCCATAGGACTAAATGGGACACATAGCCTAGCTAGCAGCTCCTCCTAAGGAGACCCCTCAAATTCACAAAAATGCATTAAATTGAAATCAGAATTGTTAGCTTTATAAGACCTTGGGGTAGTTGTAATATAAGTGGTGTGACGACATTCAAACTGTAAATATACTCTAGTTATGCCGAAAGTGTAGCTAACTAGCCGCGATCTGTACACATAGGATTGAAGGGACTAGCTAGCAGCTAACGAATCCCCTCATGTTCACAAAAATGCATTAAATTGAAATCGGACACAATTGTTAGCTTTATAAGACCTTGGGGTAGCTGTAATATAAGTGGCGTGACGAAATTCAAACTGTAAATATACTCTAGTTATGCCGGCAGCTGGCAGCCGACCAGCTCCGCGGAGCCCCGAGCCCCGGTAGTCCAGTTACCGAGAAACGGTGACTTTCACTGGGTATGGAGGTTGCCGCTTTCTCGTCAGACTGTGTGGAGCTCCTAAAGTCTGACACGTCTTACCAAATTTGCAATTAGCCATACATTTTCGTAAAACGGCCCATATTTGAGCTTTATATAGTTGATTTCTCGCATAAAAAAGTCTCAGAAGTGAATTTAATAACGAAATAGTAGACAATGTATAACTTTGCAGTGTCTGAAATATGAGACCTGCTGTCTGGTCTCCAATGTGTTTGTATGTGGTTCGCTCAAACCAATCAGCGTGCAGCTCATCTAAATATTCATGAGCATACCATATTTGGAAGAAAAACTGTTGTTACAAATAGGGCCATATTCACAAGGTAGTTAAGGGCCCATAAAATAGCATTCGGGAAATTTTCAGCCCAACCAATGTTACATACCCAATTAGGAGGCCTTAAGGAACAGTGTGAAATACCCTATATAATCATGCTATCACCCCTTTAATAAGTTTGTTTATTTTGGAAAAGAGAGCCATGGGGATGTTGGTTCCAGAGTGTGTGAGCTTTGAGTAGAAGGATAACCGGACTGTGATGAGAGCATCTTTGTATTGTTGGAGGTAGTGTGTATAGGCTTGGAGATTAACTGTTGATCCACAACTTGATAACAGGTGGCCATATAGGTAGGGTCTTTGACCTTTGATCTGGTGTTTACAGACAGCTGATGTTGTGTTTTTCTGCTGTTCATGTGTTCTCTTGTCCAAGGTCCTTGCTGTTTCACTGATGTAGTGTTCCCCACAGCTGTAACGTGATGTCATAATCATCATACACCACTCCAGTCACACGGGAGGGGGTCTTTAGGGTGTACTAGCACAGACCTTAAGGTGTAATATTTCGTGCTGACTACCTGCAAAGATGTTCTGACAGTCCAGCCACTGAGATTCTTCTGGTGTCCTCGTCATGTTAGCAGTGTTTGTCCTGATCTTAAGTTAAAGTCCTTAGCATTCACTTAATTCACTTGGAGCTAGAGTGCAGCCAGTCTTTCCTTTTTGCTAATGTGGCTCCTTGCTTTCCTCACTGTCTTCCTCACTGAGTGTCTTTTCCTCCTTGTACATAATGTATATGATGCATGAACGGAATGTACAATAGAGACCAATAGAAACAGCTAGGCATATTCTGGACAAATTATATAGCCTAATTAGTTTGTGAAAGACCACAGGTACAGCAGGTCTAACCGCCCTTTGAAAGGCTTAGGGTGATGTTATAGGACTTGTTACAAAGCATTATTTAATAACAACGCATTATAAGATAAAATGTCACAATGTAATAAATATTCACTTCATAATGTAATAACACCCACCCGCATTATGTAATAATCTGCTGCATTTTGTTATAAAACCCCTGAACGCAATACAAAAATGTAAACATATGGTGCATTATATAATAAGCAACCATAATGGATGTCTTCATTAATTTTTTATAACATTGTAATGTTTATTTTATGAATTCTAGCATAATTCACGGTGACTCAAAATTAAAGGAGAACTCCGTGCAATTTTTACGTTAATCTTGATCGCTATACGTATGCGAGTACTGTCGATAGCAAAAGAAACGAGCCGAATCAGAGCTCCCAGTTAGCTAAAACGGCAGTTTTGGGGGCATAACATAAAGAGTGCCTTCGTGCCTCTTCATTGTTCAATATGTGTCACTATAGTCATACGCACACACACACAAACCTCTGCCTTAAGCAATCAGGGTTTTGCAAATGTTGTACGGAAAAAGACTGCTTAGAAAAATGGTTCCAATATCAATATGGAACAGTACATTATTTCAAAGTAACCCTTTCAACTTCTTATAACAAACTGCTGGTCAACGACTTGGATGAACATTTATTTTACTTTCATTATTTCAAACCAGCTTAGGCTTACATGTTAGAAATAATAATAATAATAATAATAAACAACACACTACAGTATCTGGCAGGCCCTTTAACATGGGACCAAATGAAAAGATGCATGCCATGCTCACGCAACGAGTCTAGTGTGAACATGGCTTAAGGCATTTATTATAAAAATGCACACATTACACAGCATATTTTTTTAATGATGGTAATAAAGATTCCTTTGCTTTTTTTTAAATACCCCAGGATACGGTATTTCATATTGCTACTGAACCCTACTTTCAACATGTTGCCTTCCATCTAGTGGCTTTGCACACTACAACCAAAGATCTTTGCTTTATAGAAAAAACTAAAAAGTTGTATTTAATATGCCTGGTAACTACTGTGAGCTAATTAACCACTAGTGCTGTGGCTGTTAGCATAAAGGTTAGAGGTTTTATATTAATCTCCTTACTTTGAATATTATTTGAGAAGCTAGCTAATTTACAGTGAATACTGAATGAGAAAATGTGTCCTGCTTTTAGAATGAATAATAATATGGTTGTAGAGTCTTTTAACAAGGCCTACAATGAATTGTAGTGACGCAAAGGGAGAACTTACATTTTATAATAATTTATTACAAAATGCTGAGAAAGTTATTACATATTGCGTTCAGGGTTTTTATTACAAAATTAATATATAAAACGTTGCAGCTGTACAGGACTGTATTTAGAATTTCAATTTTATTATAGTAAAGGCTGACCAAATCAGATTCCAAACAAATGGGTGTCGTCATCCAGGAAAAAAAATCTGCAAAGGATACACCCATCGTTTCTTGCTCTAAGAACCAGTGGGAGCCTCCTCTCACCTTGATTCTTCCCTTCTAAGGGATTTGAACCTGCTCGATGAGGGCGGATCTCGATGAATTTCGGTGTCAGCAGCTGTAGGATGGAGAAGCTAGGACAGTAGGAAGCATAGTTAGCATAATGGAAAGCAACCAAAGTCCTCCAGATACCTGTGTGTCTTACAGAACCAGTGGAGCCAGAGAGGGACACCTCCACCGAGAAACAAGAAAACCAACATGATCGGCTCTTTGCTTTGGAACAGCTGCAGTACCAGCTTACCACACAGGTATCTGCTCTGACTCAGTATTCAAGAGTCTCTTTAAATCTCTCATCAATACTACTAATCAACTACTCCTTTCTCCCTGTTACTTCAAAGGCTTTTCTATATCAAACAGATTGGCACTTATATCTTTCATTTTTTTTGGGCTTTTATGGCCTTTAATTAACAAGGGGAGAGAGGGGGAGACGAGACGCAGCAATGGGCTGCGGGTCGGATTTGAACCTTGGCTGCTGCCAAGGACTCAGCCTACATGGGGCGCAAACTCTACTGGGGGAGCTAGAGGTAGCCCCCTGGCACTTACATCTTACATATAACGTACGGATGAGGGCAGCACTCACGCTGTCGTTCCCAGGTGCTACGTTAATGACATAACGGTAAAAATCCCCGACATCCTGAGATCCCATCTCAACAGAGTCATAATTCATGTAGGCACCAATGACACACAGAAACAGCAATCCGAGCTGTTGAAACGGGATTTCCTCCACCTTTTTAGTGCACTCTGTCAGTCACAGATGGATGTTTTTATTTCTGGCCCCACCCCCACCTATGGGAGAAGAATAGGCCAGTTCAGCAGACTGCTTGAACACTTGGCTCTCCTCAGCCTGTATCTCCCACAGTGTATGTCTTCTGGGGGAGGAGACATCGAACAACGGGCTCCATCTCAACACCCGGGGCCGTCGTATACTGTCTGAAAACATGGCATACAGCGCACAGCATTCTCACATTCAACCCTGTCTTTATTCCAAACTCACTTCACCTGCTGACCAGTCCGTCACAGATTGATGTCCCCCAGGTCCCAGCTCCTACATATTCAGTTCTATTACCAACAGTCACCCTCACACTACTGGACTTGGACCTAACTCTCCCTCAATTCATTTATTCCTGTTATTATCAGAGAGCATCACTCATATAAATCTATTAACACTGTAAACACAAATAACCTCAGACCTCTCCCAAAATGTCAACCATCAACAGTTAAAACTTCACTGGTCACCATTAATATGGCTCTTTAAACGTTCGTTCTCTTTTAAATAAGTCTTTTATTATTAATTATCTGATTTTAGACCATAAACTCGACTGCTTATTTTTAACTGAAACATGGCTGGGTATGGATGCGGCAGTTGTCCTCACCGAGGCTTCCCCACCAAATTTTATTTTTTATTTTCTGTAAGAAGTGGTAGGAAAGGTGGTGGCACTGCTTCAATAACCACAAATTCACTCACCAGCAAACAAATTATATTTGATCAGTACACCACCTTTGAATATCACACCATTGTTTTTAGCAGCCCCCCAATTTTATGTGTCACTGTCTATAGACCACCCAAAAAATTTGCTGCTTTTATCACTGACTTTTCAAAATTCGTTTCCATCATCCACACTACCTACGATAAGATAATTTTAGCCGGTGATTTTAATCTACACATTGATAACGTCTCAGACACTGTCTCATAGGATTTTTTTTATATTTTAAATATTATGGATTTTACCCAACACGTCACACAGCCAACTCACAACAGAGGACACACCCTGGATCTTGTCATTACCTATGGCTTGTCCACTTGTGTGTCCTCTGTTGTCGACGTGGCTGCTTCCGACCACTACTGTGTGTTTTTTAACATCACCGGTTTTATTCAGCAGGAGACCTCGGTGCGAACTGTGAGGAAACGCTATCTAACCTCTGAAGTGGCTGCAAATTTTATCAAGGTTTTAGATAAATGTCCTCTGATTTTACCTGCACCCTGTGATTTTATTATTGAACATTTTAACAGTAAACTTAAATCAAGCCTTGATTCTGTTGCTCCACTAACAACAAAAAAGATATTCACAAAACCTACTCCCCCGTGGAGAAATAATGAAATCAAAGAGCTGAAAAGAAATTGCTGGGTGGCAGAAAGGAGATGGAGGAAAAAGAAAATAATAAACTATCAAATATTATGTAAGCAACTGAAAATTTACAGTAATGCCCTAAAGAATTCAAGAAACACGTACTTTGCTAATATAATCAATAATAGTGAGAACAATCCCAAAGTCCTATTTTCCACTATTATTTAACCCTGATTTTAATCTCTCACAGAGAACTCCAACAGACTCTCTTTCTGAAGAGTTTGCAGACCACTTCAAAGGCAAAATTCATACTATCAGATGTAACGTATCTTCTCAAAATATAGTTTTAAATACATCTGAATGTGTGCTTTCACCTGAGAAAACACTGGACAGCTTTGTCCTGGTTAATACTGAGATGCAAGAAGTTTTCTCCACAGTGAAACCCACCACGTGTTTTAGATTCAATCCCAACATTTTATGGCTTTTTTAAAGAGGAGCTTTTAAACATGATGAATTGCTCTCTTCAGATGGGTGTCTTCCCTGCCGCCTTTAAAACGGTGGTGGTGAAGCCCCTTCTGCAGAAGAGCAATTTAGATTGTAATGTTTTTAATAACTACAGACCAGTATCCAACTTACCATTTCTAAGTAAAATTTTAGAAAAACTTGTTTTTAATTCAACTCAATGCTTTTTTTTTTTTTTTTTTTTAAATCATTTTAATATCCCTGAGAAGCATCTCAGGGTAAATCACACTACAGAGACAGCTTTGCTGAAGATTATGACCTCAGGTCTAACTTGGATTCACAAAAACTCTCAATGTTGGTGCCACTGGATCTAAGTGCAGCCTTTGATACAGTAGACCACACTATTCTTTTAAACAGACTCAAACACTGGTCGGCCTCTCTGGTATTGGGCACAACTAGTTCACCTTCTATCTCACAGACAGAACATTTACGGTAACTATGGATACATGCTCCATGAAATGACATGTAGTTTGCCCCAAGGGTCAGTTTTAGGCCCTGTTCTTTTTAATCTGTATATGCTACCTCTTGCCAGTGTCATCAGGAGGCATGGAATCAACTTTCACAGTTATGCTGATGATACGCAGCTGTACATCTCCATGTCTCTTGATGACACAAGACCAATGGATGCTCTTTTTAACTGTATTTCAGATATACAATCCTGGATGGCAGAAACCTTTTTACAGCTTAACCAGGACAAAACTGAAAGTTTTAATCATCAGTCCTGAGGCTCAGAGAGAGAAACCGCAAACTGCAGGATTTTTCCTTAAATCCATCATTCCAAGTGAAAAACCTGGGCGTCATTTTTGACTCTGAGCTTGGGTTTATCCCATATATTAAATACACAACTAAAATAGGTTTTTAATCACCTCAAAAATATACCCAGAGTCCGCCCTATTCTCTCTCGGGCCAACACAGAGACGCTGAAGCATGCTTTTATCACCAGTCGCATTGAGTACTGTAATGCCCTGCTTTCTGGTCTTCCCAAAAAGAGCATCTCCCCTCTCCAACTGTTACAGAACTCAGCCGCTCGTGTACATTGGCTCCCCGTGTGTTTCAGGATCGATTTTAACATTATTTCACTGGTTTTTAAATCTCTTAATGGTCTTGGGCCTTCTTATCTTTCGGAACTGTTTTTACCCTGTGAGCCTTCGCAGACCCTGAGGTCCTCCAGTACTGGCCTTTTGGTTATTCCCAAAGTCCAGACATACACTCACGGAGAGACATCGTTCCAGTACTATGGCCCCCGTCTGTGGAACAGCCTGCCGGAGGACCTCAGGGCTGCAGAGAATGTTCGGATTTTTAAGAGCAGGCTCAAGACCCACCTTAGCTTTTCCGTGCTCAGCCACATGTTAGTTTTATTATGTGTATGAGAGAGGGTGTGTGTGGATGTTGGTGGGTGTGTGTCTGTGGGTGTCTGGGGATGCATTTATGTGATGGGGGGTGGGAGGGCAATTGCTTTTAACTGTAAAGCACTTTGTGCTACATTTTACATGTATGAAAAGTGCGCTATAAATTAAATTTGATTGATTGACATGTGTCATCCTCACATTGTACCTCATTAGATTCACTATGTGCCCGAGTGGTAATAGCAAGATGAGAATCTTGTTTGCCCCTGTTTCCCATTTTGATGTCATAATTTGAGTTCAGGATGCAAATACTGCTGGTAGCCTGACTCAGTCCTGAGTCTTTTTTTTTTTTGTTCGGTGCACATCCAAAAAGTTTAACCCCTCAACACATCCATTCACTTTCAATTTCTGAGCAATATTTTTTTCTAAATTGAAGCTAAAAATATTTTGTATTTATATTTAGGAATTTTAAAATTGGATAATTTTCATACATAGCCTAGCTCTGTCCAAAGTTCCAGAATCAGATTAGCAACAGCTATAAAGCTCAATAATAATAATAATAATAATAATAATAATAATAATGTCTAAATTGCCTAATCTGTACACAAACTAATGTAAAAATGGCAATTTGTTTTTGTTTCTGACATGCTAGAGCTATTGCTTGGTGAACAGCTAGGCACTGTCATCAATGTGAGGTTATCAGGCGACCAGCGGGGATGCTGCACAGAAGTGCTGATCTTATAAATTGCTGTTCATCAAAACCAGTGTTGGGGAAGTTACTTTTAAAAAGTAGTGTTTTCCCGTTACATCTTATAAAAGTAATCCGTTACTTTACTTAGTTACCCCCTATGGAAAGTAACGTTTTACTTTACTCGTTACTTTTATAAGCAGGCATCTCTGGCAGAAACTGAAGTTAATTATACAAAAACTATCTTTGACCATAAAGCCATTCTCTGGCTTATCAGTGAAGTGTCTGAACTACACTGCAGGACTGGATTCTCTACTCACAGAGTGACGGCTGATTCATTATGAACGAGTCCAGCGCGGGTTGAATGAACATCAGCAGGTCATCGGCGTTACACTGTGTTAGTGTATGTAATGTCTGTATCGACTTGTACCGGTCGTGCAGCCACGATGGTCCTAGACACATGCAGCCTCTTTTCTGGAAATCCTTGCGTGTCCGTGCAACCGACACAAGTCCACAGCGGTCCTCTGTGTGTATGTATGAGGCTATCTCCACCGTGTCCATCTGTGAGGTTGTCAGCTTTATGTCTGCCTGGCTCAGAGCGCCGTCTAGCAAAAAGCTACTAAGCTTAAAACGCTCTCAAAAGTTAGCTTTGGCTCTGCTACCAGCCTCTGTCACATCCTGTGTGGAGCTTGTGAGCGCGCAGCTGAGAAGGCAGTGCCGCTGTCAAATCTGTCCCAGGGAAAAGTAACGTTGCGCCAAATTAAAAAAGGAACTACGTTTCATTACCAAATTTTCAGTAGTAGCGTTACACTACTTTTTACCCGAAAAAGTAGTTACATTACTTTTGTTTTAGTTATAGTACATATAGACCCCCCCCCCCCCAACACAACAATGTGTAATTTGTATGTTTCAGTTTATGTAGTACTAGTTGAACAAATGGAATACAACATGATTATTTGTAAGCTTTAGTGTTGGTGTTGGTGTATTTCTGACAGAGCCAGGCTAGCTGCTTCCCCCTGCTTCCGGTCTTTATGCTCCAAAACCACAGACAGCCACTAAGAGAAGTTCCTCAGAGTAATAATGATCCTGGGGTTGAGTACTTCTCTCTGCTACCTCCAGAGAGCACTGTGGGTCAACTAATGTATTTGTGCCTTCAGGAACTGCAGTATGCATTGAGGCAGAGGGCTTGCACTTTGGCTGAACAACTCCTAACTGGAACCACCAACAGTCCTGCCACAGAAGGAGCTGCCAACCCTTGGTTCCAGGGGCACAAAGCCACAGACAGGCCTAAGGTAACAGCAGAGTAAATATTGCATTAATTGATAAGCAATAGCAATCCAGCTGCCCAGTTTACTTAATACAGTACAATTACTCACATTAAGGTATCTCTGATTCCAGACTTCATACAATCTGAAAGTAAAACATCTTAAAATAAACTTACTCTCCTGCTCTCTTCTTCTCCAGAGTTCCAAGAACAAAGAAAACACAATCAGCCAGTCACAGAGCTTGATGGACATGGGGCTACAGCCCCACTCAGGTCTGTCTAGGTCTCGGTTGTCATCAGAGGAGTCACTGTGGGAGATACTGGACCATGGATTCAGTCCATCGATTTTCTCAGAAGGTAACCACACCAGAATAACTGGGACTACTAGATTTTTCTGCAGACTGATACATTTTCTTTTCATATTGCTAAAATATTTAATAAATATTAAATAGGTTTTACTTCTCATATGTCTAAAAATCAGAGTTAGAGTTTCCTGGTATCCCCTATCAGATCAGATGGGGATATCCTCCCAGGGTCTCTCAGCTAAAAGTTTAAAATAATTCTTCAAAAATTGATTTTACTAAAACATTTGCTCTAACTGAAAAGGTAAATTCATCCTTGACCATCAGGTAAAGTTTCTGGACCGTTTATCTTTGGCGTTATATATGTGCCTCATTCCTGAACAAGTAATTGTATGTTTTGAGCACAGAGAACTATATTTTGCAAGCACATTACATTGCATTTTGCACAGAAATTAACACTCACAAATAATAATTTAGTTTGAGTAAATAAAAACCTATTCTGTGCACAATAAATGTATTTGCATGTCTCTCTGCTCGCAGGTAGACGCTGCTGCGCTCCGGTCATGTCTCCGTTCCTCTAAACCTTTTCACTCTGCGCGCTCAGCTCTAGACACACTCGCTCAAATTTTCACAGCGTTACAAGTGTGCCACAAAACCAACCAATCGGAGAATCAAAGGTCAATTCTGATTGGCTGTTCGTCTCCAATTAGATCGCAAGTAGCAGTAAAAACATATCTACAGGGAAACAGTAGGCTCGTTCGAGATGAGCCAGGTCTGCGCAGAATCAATCACCGGTGATCGCCGCCCAATGCATGCCGGTTAGATTTGTGTACGACTTGATCCCGACTTGCTCTGACGTCATGTACACGTGGGCAACGATAACCTAACAAGGCATCAAGGCGGCTGCCGTTCTGAGACACAGGCGGCGCAGTTGCTTTTCACCGACTGCAAGACCCAGGCGACCCAGGGCATGATGGGAAACGCCGGCCTGGTTCAGAATCGACTCAACATGATGATGTTTTATATAAACTTTTTATTGATTTTGAATTTGAGGGGTTTTAACTGCTATTTGTCTGCTTATTCTGTACAAACCACGTGTGGCTGATAGTGACGTTTAGAAGTCAGAGAAACTAAATCTGTTGAGATTACGGATTATCTACAGTGTGTTAATTAAAATCAGCAACAGATCGCATGTAGAGCATTTTGAGAGCTACTCTGTCATAATTAAAACAACTGAGACTGTGTACAGGCTGATATATGGGCAGTGTTGGGGAAGTTACTTTTAAAAAGTAGTGTTTTCTCGTTACTTATTAAAAAAGTAATCCGTTACTTTACTTAGTTACCCCCTATGGAAAGTAACGTTTTACTTTACTCGTTACTTTTACGTTACTTTTAAAAATAGGCGTCTCTGGCAGAGACTGAAGTTAATTATACAAAAACTATCTTTGACCATAAAGCCAATCTCTGGTTTATCAGTGAAGAGTCTGAACTACACTGCAGGACTGGATTCTCTACTCACAGAGTGACGGCTGATTCATTATGAACGAGTCCAGCGCGGGTTGAATGCACATCGGCAGGTCATCGGCGTTACACTGTGTTAATGTATGTAATGTCTGTATCAACTTCTACTGGTCGTGCAGCCACGATGGTCGTAGACACATGCAGCCTCTTTTCTGGAAATCCTTGCGTGTCCGTGCAACCGACACAAGTCCACAGCGGTCCGCTGTGTGTATGTATGAGGCCATCTCCACCGCGTCCATCTGTGAGGTTGTCAGCTTTGTGTCTGCCTGGCTCAGAGCGTCATCTAGCAAAAAGCTACAAAGCTTAAAACGCTCTCAAAAGTTAGCTTTGGCTCTGCTACCAGCCTCTGTCACATACTGTGTGGAGCTTGTGAGCGCGCAGCTGAGAAGGCAGTGTCGCTGTCAAATCTGTCCCTGGGAAAAATAACGTTGCACCAAATTGAAAAAGGAACTACGTTTCGTTACCAAATTTTCAGTATTAGCGCGTTACTGTAACACGTTACACCCAACACTGTATATGGGTCTGATAACATTTTATTAAATCGGACCAGTGTTTCTGTGACTTCCTGTTCAGCCTGAAGGCTGCTGGAATTGGCTGAAAACTGTCCGACTTGACAGTGGATTTTTGTCATCGCCCCCTGCTTCTGCCGTCTGCTCTCGTCCACTTTATAGGCGAGGCGCAGTTTCTCAAAAGAGCCTAGTCTTTGACACAACACCTGCAGTGATTCCCCAGCGAGGGGTATTTCTGCTGTTGCCAGTGGGTACTTGGAAAGATTGTAGAGCAGCTAATCAAAATAATAATTGAAATTATGATTTATTTAAAACACTATCAGCTAAAACAGCTCAACACAGATGTTTAAACATATAGCAAAGTAATCAATGGTAGAAATAAATAGCTAAACGTAGGCCTACTGACTTAGCTAACAGTTCAAATGATTAGCTAAAAGTAATGGATGACTGTTGAAACGTTAACCACACTTCAAGTAGTAGGCCTAGCTAGTAGAATTTGACCAAACCAACCTAAATGTTTACAGTTTAATTGCATGAACATGTAAGAATATTCACTTTAATATGATAAATAGTGTGACACATTGGGAATTGATATGGCGGGGTATGTGAGTTAATATGACAGGGCTGTGGGGGAACCTCAGACCAGAAAGATTGGAAAGCACTGATCTACAGTATTTTATATTATTGACCAATATTACAGACATGCCTTAATAGTTTTGTTAATCACAATACCGTTGTGTTGTTTGAATTACATATCTCTGTGTGTGACTAACGTCATCCTTCACAAGCAATCTTACATTAGCCCAGCATGGATAAAGTCTATGCTTCCAACATATTCATCCGAACACACCTAAAATGTCACAATACAGCTTACTTGTAAGAAGTTTGTAATACTGGTTACATAGTCAGTGTTTTATTAACCCTAATTCTGTTTGCCAAGGCTATATTTTATTGGCTTGCAAAGTAGCTATCTGTTGCTAACGCTAACGTTTAGCTTATTTATGTCAAAAAGCAGTAGCTAACTAACATTACTGCCAAGATATGGTTTCATTTTAAGACAGTGCAAACACATGACAACACTTGACGAGTCTTACAACACCTCTCTGGTCTCCAGTGAAACCATATCTTGGCAATGACGCTGAAGTTGGCATCCGATTCGCAGCTTCCGATTCGGCAGTTAAGGGGAAATTTAAGGGAAACTTAAAGCTTCTGATTCACAGCAAATTCAAGTCTGGTTTTGGGAACAGGTCCAGATCCAAAACCAGTACACCTAGACAGTAAAATCTCCCTTTATTGCATTTTCACAAAAAGAATAAAGCTTTCACAAATCTGAAACTGTGTTTTTAAGAATCTTTAGCCTCTCTAGAATAAGTTAGTCCAGATTTGACAAGTCTAGTGGGTTTGGATCTGGACCTGGTTTAATGTGGTCTACATATGAAAAAAAAACAGTAAAATCTCCCTTTATTGCATTTTCACAACTACAATAAAACTTTTACAAATCTGAAACTGGGTTTTTAAGACCCTTTAGCCTCTCTAGAATAAGTTAGTCCAGATTTGACAAGTCTAGGTGTAGTGGTTTTGGATCTGCACCTGGTCTAATGTCTTCTACACGCTGTGAATCAGAAGCTTTAAGTTTCCCTTAAATTTCCCCTTACCTGCCGAATCGGAAGCTGTGAATCAGATGCCAACTTCAGCGTCGTATCTTGGCAGTAGTTAGCGAACGTTTCTGCTTTTTGAGATAAATTAGCGTTAGCAACGGATAGCTCCTTCGCAAGCTAATATATCAACAGAATTCAGGTTAATACAAGACGGTAATGTAACCAAAGTATTAAAAACTACTTACATGTGGCTATAGTGTGACAGGCCTACTGCTGTTCAGTCTCGCATTGCGAGACCTAACTTAGCTACAGTGCTGCGACGCCTGTTCAGATGACATGTCGGCTGCTGTGTGTGAGCTAGCAAGATTGCTTGTGAAGGATGAGTCAAACTAACGTTAGTCACACAAGGAGATATGAGTCAAACAAAACAACGGCATTATAGTACACACAAATATTAACACATTTCTGTGATATGAGTCAATAATACAAAATACTGACCGAAATGTGTTTTAATCCAATGACATTAGCTAGTCAAACATCTCAACTGTAGTCAGTATTTGCTGTACCAGTATTCTGACCAACAGGTCTTGACACTTGTAATGCTGTGAAAATTTGAGCGAGTGTTTCTAGAGTTGAGCGCGCACAGAGTGAATAGGTTGAGCGAGGGAGTGACCAGAGCGCAGCAGCTTCTACCTGCGAGCAGAGAAAGCCATGCAAAAGCATGTATTG
This sequence comes from Zingel zingel, assembly GCA_023566125.1. Classification (NCBI taxonomy): domain Eukaryota; kingdom Metazoa; phylum Chordata; class Actinopteri; order Perciformes; family Percidae; genus Zingel; species Zingel zingel. Next base: position 14,040,621 of record CM042334.1, read on the forward strand.
TGCACGGAATAGGTTTTCGTTTACTCAAACTCAAAATTATTTTTTGCGAGTGTTAATTTCTGTTCAAAATGCAATGTAATGTGCTTGCAAAATATAGTTCTCTGTGCTCAAAACATACAATTACTCGCTCAGGAATGAGACACATAATGCCATATTTATCAGCAAAGTGAGATCAAATGCTCACATGCATTTTAAGTGTTTCAGGGATGATTAAGGCCAATAGTTTGTGCTTAAAAGTCCAATGTGTATGAATTTCTCCCATCTAGCGTTGAGATCATATATCGCAATCAACTCTCTCGCACCACGCAGTTCAAAGTACGTATTACAGCTACGGTAGCCTTCACGCTAATGATGATGATAGCGTGTAACGGTACGCATGACCAGAATCTGCGAGGTCTTATTCTTCAAGTCTGATGTGTCAACATGGGTGGGTGGACATGTGGATTTGGCCTTTTTGTTTTCCTGCATGTTTGCTGCATATTTCTCATGAATTATCGTTGGCTATACAGAATCACAAAGAATCTTTACCTATCCTGAAATACATTAAATCCTTACATAATTGTAATTTTGTGTAAAAAGGATTCAATAAGTGTGCCAGCGTTCAGTAATTCATCAAACAAGTGTGTCAAAATACCCAACCACTCCATTCAGTATGAACATCATTGCAGAGGTTCGATCAGTGATAGACAGATGAGGGAGGGTTGTTGCCCAATTTGTGACCTACTCTGTCAGCTCTCCAGGGAACAGTTTCTCAACCATAGCAGCTGCCAGATCAGGCTCAGACACAGTGATCAACATCATACCATCTAATAATTGTGAAACTAGACAATCCTGGCACAAGGTTTAAGTACACTTATGGTAACTGCACTGACTGAGTCAAAGAGTTTATTACAGATATAATCTCCCTAATGCAGTTAGACGTTAAGATTATTTCAAATATTTTGGCCAATAGATTAAAATAGGTCATTACTTTGTCACAAGCCGGCTCACAGCCTGTGGCAAATAATGAGGGGACACCAACAACAAGTATAGGCCAATCAAAAAGATACTTTATTGTAAATCAAACTATTAACTTTAAACACAGAAAAAGGAATGAAGTGAGAATGTCATAATGTAAGGTGTATGTAAAGTGCATGTATGAATGAATCTGTGTGTATGAAGAAGACTGAATGAAAACTAAGTAAAACTATAAAGGAACAACCGTAACAGAATCATACCTGGAGGAGCAGAGAGAGAGAGAGAGAAGAGTGGTTAGAAGCAGTTTAAATACCCTGAGCCCAGGTGGCTCCAATCACTAACGACCCTCCTCTGCCTGCAGGAGGAACCTCCCCTGCAATGCAGAGGAGGGGCCGTAACAACTTCTTTAATTCATCCTGATCAGGTGGGGTTTATTCACGGACGTAGCTCGTCAGATATCAGGCATCTCATTAATATTGCATAGTCTGTAGCTGATAGACAATCCCCAATATATGCCATTTCCCTTGATGCCAAAAATATGTTTGACATGGGGCCATATGTAAAAAAATGTGGAAATGTATGGGTTTGGCAGCATTTTTATGAAGTGGATTAAGATGCTGTATAAGCACACAGAGGCTGCGTTAAATTCTGAATATTTTGCTCTTGAATGGGGAACAAGACAGAGCTCACCTCTGTCTTCTTGTTGTTTTGTTTAGCCATAGAGCCAAAGGGGGGAGACTAACTTCCCAGGTTTTATGGTAGGAGGTGTAATGCACAATCTTATGCTCTATGCAGATGATATATTACTTTTTGTGTCCGAACCTAGCAGATCAATACCGTGTCTATTCGGGATCATTGACTCTTTCTCAAACTTTTCAGGTTATAGGGTAAATTGGTCCAAGTCAGAAGTGTTACCTTTAACAGCTCAGTGCCCTATTACAGCCTTCCAATCAGGTGCATTTTAGTGGCCCAAGCAAGGTATTGTATATCTGAGTATCTTATTCCCTACATAGTTAAAGACCTAGTTGAAGTTAATATGGATCCATTATTTGATAACATCTCTTGTGATGTTAATAGATAGGCTACTCTTAATCTCTCAGTGTTATAAAAATGGTTTGTGTTCCCAAGCTGAATTACCTTATCCAGTCTCTTCCTCTGGAGGTTGCCCTGTCATATTTTAAATGGTTTGACAGGATAACAAGAATATTTATATGGAACAGAAAGAAGAAAAAAATGGCTGCATTTTAATAAATTACTAAGACCGATTGATAGAGGAGGTTTGGGTCTACCAAAGATGTTGTATTATTACTATGCCTTTAACTTAAGCATCTGGCCCACTGGTCACTTCCTCCTGAAAGAGCCCCACTCTGGTATTGTATTGAGCAATCTTTTATTGCCCCATTATTGCCCTTACAAAGACTTTCTGTCAGAAAAACATCAGATAATCTCTCACTTAAAAGTCATTTGGACAAAAGTGGCCCAGCTGTTTTTACTGGATCTTTATCTAAATATTTCATCAAGTATTTGGCGAGATCCAAAGTTATGTATTGATAGAGCTGTTACGATGATGAGGATTAGAGGACCCAATTGCAGAGAGCAGGCAGGCAGGCAGGCAGGCGAGAGTTGAAGTTGAGGATTTATTTGAACAAAACACAAAAATAAACCAAAGGAGTCCTGAGAGCTGCAGCAGGCAAAAACCAATACCAGAATGTAGTAAAATGGAATCAAAAAAACAAAGGAAGCACAAAAACAGGAAAATACAGGAAGCACAGAACTAAGGTGGCCCTGAAGTGCAAATCACAACAGAAATTAGAAAAACACAACAAATCATAAAACAAAACGGCAAATATGAATTGTGGGTGATTTGGAAGCGCGAAAGACAGACAATGAGGCACTTTTCTGTGTTTTTCCGTGTTTTTTCACCTCGCCTTCCTGTCAAAAGACAGACAGTGCATCTGTCCAATCAGGAGGGTCCGTCCTCTGCTAGATAGGCCCTACCTTTTCCGGTAGAAGTTAATGCCGTTGTGTTTTGTGATTTATTGAAGTGTTATTTGCTGTCGTGTTTTTTTATTTGCTGTCGGGTTTTCCTATTTGCTGTCGTGTTTTCCTATTTGCTGTCGTGTTTTCTTATTTGCTGTCGTGTTTTCTTATTTGCTGTTGTGTTTTCCTATTTTCTGTCGTGTTTTTCTATTTGCTGTCGTGTTTTCATTTTTGCTGTCGTGTTTTTCTATTTGCCGTTGTGTTTTATGATTTGTTGAAGTGTTTTCATATTTGCTGTCATGTTTTCATATTTGCTGTCGTGTTTTCCTATTTGCAGTTGTGTTTTGTGATTTGTTGTTGCGTTTCTCTAATTTCTGTTGGGATTTGCACTTCAGGGCCACCGTACAGAACTGACACGGGGAAACACGACAGGAACAAACACACACAAACTGATCTGACAAGAGACAAAGGGAACACAGAGGCTAAATACATGAGGTAACGAGCAAATAAGGGACAGGTGATACAGCAGGTGAAACACATCAGGGCGGGGCAGGACAATCAGACAAGGTGGGAAAACACAGGAAGCAAAACTAGACAAGACAAGACAGAAAACAGGAAACTATACACAATCCACAGAATACACAATTGTCACGATTGTGACTTTTTGTTTCCTGTTTTATTTTGAAATCTGTTTGTTCTCCCTTGTCTTGTCTAGCTTACTTCCTGTTTTCTTTTTTCCTAAACTGTTTGATTGTTCTGCCCCGCCCTGATGTGTTCCACCTGTTTGTATCACCTGTCCCTTGTTAGTGTTCATTACCCTGCGTATTTAGTCTCTCTGTTTCCCTTGTCTGTTGTTGGATTCTTACTTTCTATTAGTGTACATTTCTGTTCGTGTGGTTCCTGTTTTGTTGTGTGCTGCCTGTAGTGGTTTCTCTTAACTGGAATAAATCTTTGTTTAAACTGCATTTGGGTCCAAACCTTCGCTGCAACCTGACAACAATCAAAACAGGAAAACAGAAACCTACAAACCTAAGCATAAACAATCAATGGATAATACAGGAAACATACAAACAGACAGAAAAATCCACAAACACAACAAGATCTACCCTTTTTTGGAGGGATTACTTGGAAAAGGAAATTGTCACACTGGGGGATCTTTATCTTGTTGACAAATTGAAATTCTTTGAGGATGTGATGTAGCAATTCGGAATCCCTAGGTCTCTATTTGCAACTTTTCCATCTGTTAGTGGGGTTGTATCCAGTCCTTAAGCCCAGAAGGCACCCAAATGCTTAGATAAGGTGTTGTTGAAATATGGAAAAGGTCATGAGGCTTCTGGGTATTACTCTATGTTTATGCTGAACCTAGGGGATGGAGCCTGGACAGCCCTCAAGACATGGGAAATGGATCTGAGTATCACACTGGATGATGAGGAGTGGGACAGAATCGGTAGGAATATTAAAACTATGTCATGGATGGGAGCGTGCGCCTCATTCAGTTCAAGATTATGCATCGCTTCTATTGCAGGGACCCAGGTTCCATTCAGCCCAAGATTATTTGTTATGGGAGATGGGTAAATTCTAAACGGGATAGATAAGCACATAAGAAGCTGGGTCCAAACTAGTTAGGATGGAGAAATGAAGGGGTGCCGTTAAACCAAAAGTGGGCTTTGGAGATGGCTAGAGTGGCAGCGTTTAAAAAATGTCATATAAAGCAGCTTTGTGCTGGGGAGAGACCTGTATGATGGGCTTATGGGGTTGTCATTCATGTTTATTTGGTTTATTGTCTATTTTGTTACTATTTTGTTATATGGTCTGGAATATTGTAGTTACTGTCTCATCTTTTCTTGATTTTTGTCTGCGTGGGTGGCGATGATGAAGGGGGGGGGTGTTCATGTTTTGTATGTTGTTAAAATTAAAAAATGTCAAACACCAAAAAATAAAAAATACACATAGGGACAGACAACAGGGTTATGTTCTAGATTTGTTTATTAAGGTAAGCATAGCAGTTAATGATAAAATATCTAGTGATGTTAAAGTATTTACATCCACATCTGCACGTAAAACTAATGATTTGTTCCTTGGCCCGTGACCTGATTTCTCCCCAACTTTCATTGAAATCTGCTACAAGGAAAATGATGGTAGCTTGGATGCATCCTGGCACCTCTTCACCTTTATTTTCCTATTTGTAGTGCCATTATTAAAACAAATGTAACTATTCCACATTCACATTATTTTTTCAAGACATAGTTCCCCCAAATTCCTCACTCAGACACCTACAAATTGTAACCTTAACTTGGTTAAAGATACCGGCAGCAAATGAAATTGGTATGTCAAATTGCCATTCAAATTGCATCTCTCTTGCCTTCACCTAAAGGTGAGGGTGAGCTGAGCAGGAGGGAGGTGACTGAGTCTGGTGGGGATGGAGTCCAGATGATGTTGCATGGAATCGGTGCTACCTTCCATAGCCAGCCCACAACCGAGGTCCAGCAGAGAAGGAACCCCTCTAAAACACCATCAAACACTATCAAGACCAGCAGACCTGGATCCACTGGCAAGATCTGCAAGATCAGAAACTACAATGTTAAAGACTAACACATTATAATACAGTACAATTAGTCAGTTTGTTGGTCCGGGGGAGTCCTACTTAGTAGTGTATACTTTTTATAAATATAAATATTTATATAAACAGAATAACATTTTCAATGGGTCTGGAGGAGCCTTGTCAAGTCTGAGAAAATAACCATGATTATTTCATAGTGGTCATCAGGATTATCTCTAAAGCACAAACTACTAGACAAATGCATTCTAAATCAAGAATTGCCTCAAATACCAAAACATAATGTTCTTATATACATTTCAGAATAAAACTTATGGTAAGAGCATATTTTTAATATTTTACTGCTTCTTCCAAAATCAGAGTTCATGTGTCTGAGCAGTTAAGGGACCACAATTAAAATAGACCTATAGGCTTCAAGTGTATGATTGTGTATGATCCTCAATATTTTAATGTATTGTTAAAAGCCCTTCTGTATGTATTATTGTATTGTAGTAAACCCACCTTTTTTGTTTTGTTTTCCCAAAATAAAACAGTTCCAACATGTGTTAGTCAAATAATCTGTTAATTAATTAAACTCAATTGCTATACATTCTAAAATGGGACAGCGACCCATCAGGGAAAAGTAGCTAATGTCTGCCCCAAAGTCAAATAAAGTTGCTTTTGGGGTCTTGACGAAAGTTAGGGCACCCCGGTGGTTTATAGTTAAAGCACCCACCAAGAACTGCAATGTCCCACTGGGGACCTTTGTTGCATGTCATCCCCAATCTCTCTTTATCCAAAGCGAGGGTTAAAAAGGAGGGTGATATTGTGATAATGGGCAATATAAATAAAATTGACTTGACTCCCCTACACATTTTCTGTCATCTCTCTGCTGTCAACTATGCAATAATGACATAACACCCGAAAAAATAATTGAAACCACCAAGTCATTTAAGTTGTCGATAATCATCACTGTATGTATTATTAATATAAACAGAAATGTAATATATTGTCATAATAAAATGCATTCATTTATGCTGTTCCAAGTAAAAGGCCATCTCCATACATGTTAAAGCTTTGTCATGTCTCAAGAAACCAGATTCCTCTTAGGGTGACTCTTCTCATGCAGATGTAGTGCTGCTGTGCACAGTCCACTAGTATTTTGCACATGAGCTATCAAGTTTGAAGTTAGACTACTTAATTTCAGCCAAAGAACCAATCTATCTCTTTCACTATTGATCACAGGGTCACTGCCTTAAAGCTTATCAATGCTGCCACAGTAGGTCAGTAGGAAAAAAAAAAAACTTTCTTTTGAACATCATGCTACCCGAAATGATGAACTCTAGTAACCCCAAGAAGTCAGACGAGCTTTCCTGGCTACGTCATCACTTGGGTCCCGCCTTTTAATCACCCTATCTCCAAACAGCACGCTCCACTCTGTTGTGATTGGATGAAGCTTCACACCCCTGCTCCGTGATTGGCCTATTCACAAGTCATCCAGAATACTTCGATGTGTGTACTAACTTGTGCCGACGCCGGTCTTTATCACGTTCAATGTTAAGTTATGAAATGTTAAATTAAACTTGAACTTGATAAAGGTTCACAACCTAGCATGCTTTGAGGGTAAGAGGAAAAGGCGAGGAATGTTTAAGAGTGTATCTATTTTCTAGGCCTAAAGTGGTCAAAATATAATTGCTGATGTATGTCAATAGAGCACACCGTTACTGTGTGTTTACATAATTAGTTACACTGGACGCTTCAAACAGTTTAATTGATTAAAGTAAGAAAATATTCATAACTAAACAAGTCACAACCCAAATACTATATTAAATATTATAAAATAAAACGGTGTAATATCCTTTATTCTAATGCTTTTGGTGATCGACTTTTCTTCTAGCACAACATAGAATTAAATTAAATTAAATCTCGACAACTATTAGATGGATTGCATTACATTTGGTACAGACAGTCACGTTGCTCCACACCATTTGTGAGTCGAGATACCTGTCTTTAAGTCAGATGTTTTCCAAATATAGCCCCTTTAGTACGCAAGTTCCACAAACATTATATAACGGTTAAAATGTTAGTAAATAAAAGGTAAATAGTAATAGCCTGTAAAGCTGCTCAGTTTAATGCCTTGATCATATATCATTAGTGTAAACAATTTAGCTGTTGTCAAATGTGGCGACCAGTATTGCATATGGCCACACTTTCCTATTTCATCTTTAAGGCGAATTAACAATTCTCGAGTCATTTTGTAGTCTGATGCAGCTGTCGCCTGCAGTCTGGTGTTTCGGCGGAGCTTAGGGTAGTCAGAGAAGAGAATCAATTTGAACTTCAGTAACCCCGACTCATTATGTTTCTCTCTCTCTCTCTCTCTCTCTCTCTGTGACTACGGGGGCGTTCAACGAATTGCTCCATCACTGGCTGGATCTAAGAGCCCTGCCTCTTTTCTCATTGGACTGTGCAGACAAGCCAAGCTGTCAGCCCATGTGGCGTGGCCAGGCAGAATGTGAGACATTTAAATCCATCAGAAAAAAAGATTCAAAGAAGCAGAGGCTTAGTTAACCGTATAGACAGTGAAACGACAGAGACAGCCGTTCCTCCCTACAGTTACAGTAAGAGGAACACCATCTGGGCAACACAGGTAAGCTAATTTCGCTAACGATAATTAGCTGCAGTATACGGCTGCTATCGGCGTCACTGCCAGTATGCGTGACTTGACTTTTTGTTGTATTGAGACAGAACAATAGCAGGCTAAACTAAAAAATACGCCTGTTTACTTTGTCATTACTTTTTTTTAACACAGCTTTGTGAGAAAATAGTAACGGTATGAATATGTTGTCTTCTATTATTCTAAATTAACGTTACGCTTGTATTCGACACTATCACCATGCAGCTTTTATTTCAATTAATTAATTATAATTCTAAAATGGTTCGTCTTTGTCCTCTTGATGGAGATAATTAATCTTGGTGGATCATATTCAAACCCAAATTAAAAGTGAATCTACAGCAGTTCTGACAGTAACTTATTCTCAAAATAGTATGCATATTATGTGATCGAAATCATTGCTGATGTTAAAGGCCACTTTAAATGGCCAAAACAACAAAGATTGGTGCATGTTCTTAACACTGGCATCCTATTATTGTATTTTTATTGAAATACTGATGACGTTGCTTTGCTTCTGGCATTTTGTCACAGGAGGTAGATACTGATGATAAACCATACCCTACAGGAAGGCCTTTGTTCAGCCCAGTACTGTACAAACTGAAGTGCCAGGGTAACTGAAAAATGAATGACAGATTCATTCCAGATTGTGAACTCACCCAGTCATTCCTTTAAAGGTGGCTTTACGTATGTCACTGTAGGTCATGGCTGCTGGATGAAAACAAACCAAATTAAGGCCATTGTATTGAGATTAGAAAGTATCAGAAATGTCTTCTCGTATAAGAGTGTCTCTTGCTACAACATGGTTGAGTTAAAAAATAAATAAAAATGATGACGACATAAAGACCAGATTAAATTCAGTGTAGTTTGCTTCTTTTACATGTGGTTGAGGAATTTGCTGTGTGTATATGTGTGTGTATATATATATATATATATATATAGACAGACAGACAGACAGACAGACATTCTTCTGATGTCAGGTAGAGCGATGATTTGAATGATGTGTTTGCATTGTTGTCTTTGCTTCTATGTAATCAAGGAACAAGTTTGTCCTCTATACTTAGAGGAAGAGGATACTTGCCTGCAGAGTATTGATAGAGTTTTGGATTATTCTCAACTGTGAATCTACCTTCAGGCTCTTTCAATCAGGCTGTGTGACAAGTCAGGTCTTGTTGTGGAGTGCTGCTGGATGAGCTAAGCAGTTTATTATTCAGAATCTTAGGGCTGAAAGAAATGCAATAAGGAATAACTGTAGAAGACAATTTAGACACTAATCTTTGTACAATATAATTTTGAATGATGTTCAGGACAGCATGAGGCTGCAGTGGGGCAGACGCCGTTCATAGAGTGCTAAGTAACTATACAGTATGAATGCAGCTGAGCTTGCAGCTAGTGGAAAGTCTTTAGTCATGTGCAGGGTGTTAGTGTGTGATGTGGGTCAGGTAAGGCTAGATATTGAACTGAAGGTGCTACATTAGGTCTAATCCCAGGCCAGTGTATCCTGGAATCCAAATCCCTTAAGGTACAGAGCCAAAGAAAGGGCCAGGACAGCATGTCATACTGTTACTAATCTTGCATAGCGCTGTAGAGTAAGGTGTACACATTAGTGATAGACCGATTATCAGCCATGGCCGATTATCGGGCCGTTTTTTGGCAGTTTGCAGATGATCTGTATCAGCATTTTATTTGCCTGATAACTGATAAAGTTAACTAATTAAAAAGTGCACTACTTTGGCTTGGCTACAGTTCTGTGTCTGTCCCTCTGCTTTGGTTTCACTCACCACTGAGTCTGACTTAATGTTCCGTCCACAACACTATCTGACTATCTTTTACTGGGTATTATGTTGAAAGTTTATCATTTATTAAATAGTTGTGCATATGTACATTTTTAATGTTTCTGAAACTGTGTATTTTTCCATCTGATGATTATAAATGGCCTGTAACAGCAAATGAGACTAACAGTGAAAAGAAAGATATTTTTATATAGTTTTTAATAATGCCTTTGCTGGGGCCCGATTTTTTTTTTTCCCCCGCAAAGTCACAAAATGAATTACGGCAGACAGACGGCGCTACAGTCACACATTCTGACGGGTCACAGATTTCTTTGTAACACCGGAAAAGCCTGTGTTAGCATATCCAGCCAGGTTAAAGGTAGCAGTAGATTTCTTTATATAGGCCTAATTGTATTTTAATTTTATTTTAGAAGTTATCTGCTGTAGTTATGGCTAATACTGGGGCAGGGCCACCACAGAAAAAAGGAAATTAAACGAAGAACAACTAAAAGCTAAAAGGGAAAGTGACAGACAACGGGTGAAAAGCCGAGTCAATCTCAGTCAGGCTTTCAACAGATGGAGACAATTACGGGATTGTAATAATTCAAAATCAACCCCAAATTGGCCCTCAGGTATGTAATATGTCTATTTCATTCATTAAATAACTTTACAATGCGCAATGTGGTTGTATGGCAATAGTCATCATTAAATTACGTCCCCCTTCCATTTAGCGCAGATGTTTTATTTTGTCTACTCCGATTTGTGTCAGTTTAATCAACTCAGAGTATACCGCCTGCAACACTACTAAAGGCAGAATGAATGGAGCCATGATACTACGATTCACCATGGCAACAACCACAAACAAATCGGTTGGCGTACTTTACCCCTCTGGAACTGTAAATACTCATGCGCACATGCAGCGAGTTTGAACATATATTTTGTATAAAAAAAAAAGCAACACAGCTGTTGCAAAAGATCAGGAATTGGCTTGGGAGAAAATTTCTGCTCAAGTCAATGCGTAAATTCCAATATAGTGTATGCATTTCCTATTTAATCACAAGTAGACCTATAATATTACTGGTGTATTGAAACTATAATCTATTTTATTTAGGTGCAATCCTGTAGGCGAAAAAGTAGCCTACCAATCCCATTCTGAGGTTGCAGCACCATGTTATTAACAGAATTATAATTTATTTCAAAGGGTTTTACATCATTCACCTGTAATCCTGCAGAACTCCTTTTTAATGGCTCTTACTGGTTTGTGCTACAAAAAGGAACACTACAAAAACGTTTTGAAAACATTTCAGAGCAAGGCACACTTTTCTGACGGCTCTGCATGTGGCTTTACTAATATGCTCCCCATCACCATTGTTGAAAACTGCCGTATGCAAAAAAAAAAAAAAACATAATGGGACACAAAGAATTTGCTCGGATGTAAGAGCATGTCCACAATGGGTGACGTTAGTGATATGAGGACGGATAAGGTTATGTACATAAGTGATGAAACAATATAGTGAAAACAATACAGCTCAAATGGGTAGTTATCTGGAAATAAAAATACATCTAGTCGGGGCGTCAATATCATCTCCCGACGTATGTTTAACTCCCTGCGAATTAATAGAGCTTCTTTATCAACGGGATCGTCAAGAAAAAGGACATGCCATGTTCGAGGGAAAAAACGTTTTAAACCCTGTTTTTTCTTTTTTTTTTTTTTTTAAATTCATGCAGATGACAAAACTGCCCTAAAATGCGTCTGATACAGACTGAATGAATGAATGAATGAAAGAGCACTGTGTCAGAGGGAGGAGACTGAGAGAAACTCAAGGTTTCTTGAAGAAAACCTGCTCCAGACCAGGTTAGGTTCACAGGCTCAGTTAGAGCCTGTGGAAGTTACCTCTCTTTCTGAAATGGGCTGGATTTTACCCCTCCTTCTCAGGTTTGATTTACCTCCCTTTCTGAAACGGAAAAAAAAACAGCTTTTCCCTCATCTCAGAATTAACAAACTCAGAGTTTTCACTAAACCTGCTTTCTGAAACGGGCCTCCAGGGCTATGTAGGAACACCGAATTGCTTTTAAGCACACACAGAAAATAGAGCGCTAGGTAACCATGAGGAGATATTCGCTGAATTTGACAAAAAAAATATTAGATTAACATCGCTCACTATACCTTTTTGTTAAATAACATTCAAAAAAGAATGAAATTTTGTTCATTTCAGTAGTAAAAATTTTGAACTATTTAGTCAATCTTAGGCAAGGCAGCTTTATTTGTATAGCACATTTCAGCAACAGGGCAATTAAAAGTGCTTTTCATGAAAACAGATAAAAAAAAAAAAAAAAAACAGATTTAAAAGTTACAGTGCAGTATAAGAAATTAAACATTGAAGAGCAGAATACTTTAAAAAATTAAGTGATAATCATTCCAAACAGCAGATTTCAGCTGAAAGAGAAGACATAAGATGTGATGTTGATGAGAACTGACAAATGCAGAAGAGGTGAGAAGGACTAGAATCCTCACAGTACTGTACAGTATGAGTGATTATACTATAGCCTACATGTTGCTTTTCTTGTTTATTATTGCAGCTCTGGATTTCTGTAATTGTTTTGTTTCAACTTTTTATTTTTCACAATTAAATTACTATATATACAGATAGAGATGCATATAGATAGAAAACATAAAGATTGAAGCAATTTCTTATTCATTCTTGTTACATAAACTAATACAGTCAAAGTGAAAGGTGTTATTCTTTTTCTATAATAGGGCTGCACAATGAGGAAAATATGCGATGACGTTGAATATGGCAATAACAATATTACTTGTGATTAATAAACAGACATTAAAGTGTACTCAGTTCTGCATTTCTACTGCTTTCAGTAAATACAACAAATTGCTTGTTGCTGATAGTAAGTTAGTTAAAATCGCCTTAATATATGTGTAGGAAAAACCAATCGCAATCATTCCTTCAATCATCGATATACGATCTGATTGCCAATTGACCGAAAAGAGGGACATCTGGCGGAGTTTCCGGCAGCAGCAGAGCAATCCTGGAAGTGGAACGTATACTGTGACCATCCTGCTTCTACTTGGGCTCACAGTCTGATTTTCATGGCCAGAATTTGTTACTTTACATAGAAGAAAGGAATAATAAAACCATTATCTGCCTCATATTACAAACTTATAATCATGCACTGTACATGTGTGTGTGCATGCATGTAAGTAGGTGAGGCTTCTCTATACCAAAAATCTGTGAAAACATTACAGCTATATGTTTAGCAATCTGTTGACTGAGTGAGTTATTTTTTAAAACGGCAACCTCACAGCAATAACTATGTTCCCCTTCTTCTGAAGGCCCTTTTAACCTCTTAGCCTCACCTAATTGGACCCTACCACCTGCACAGGTGATTATTCACTGACCTAAACTTAAAGAGCAACCTTAACACTCTATATCAGAATATACCATTACATTTAGAAAGATCAGTAATTGCTGACATTACTATTTATACATACATGTGCACCCACAACAATAGGCACCCTAAATATTATAAAAATGTCATTCACTGCAGAACTCTTACCTATTCTCCTAGTTGTACAACTTAGGAGTGCACAGCCCCTCCCTGCAGAAAGGACCTAATCAGGCAAACTGTTTGTACTCTCCTTGATTAAGCGGGTGAGCAGCTGATCTACCACCCACATCACAGGCAGAACCCTAGCAAAAATACCATGAACCCATAAATCCACTAAACAGTCCTTTGTCAAATGATAAAGTATCAAATAAACTAAAACATTAAACTGAAATTAAGGATTAAGCAGACACAAAACATTATTTTTGGAAACAAGTGAAAAGGGAGAAAGGCAGCCTTTTCACAGAGGGGAGAGCAAGTTATTGGGGTAGAGATATGTCACGTGGCTGTTAATTTTCCCACTGTGTGTGTGCATGTCAGTTTGTGTGACAGAGTGCTTGCACATTGAATTGTGTTCTCTCTCTCTCTCACAATACATTGAGAACTTTGTCAGAGATTCATGTTATTTATGTTTTGGTTTAATTACAGTTGTCACGGTTTTGTTTTCATGCTAGGTCTACCTTCCATCTCAAAATTAAAAAAAATTTTCCCAGGACGGCAGGACACCCTTAAAGGTGCAATATGTAATACTGACAGCACTAGTGTTTTAAAATAGTTACTGCAGTACAAATTCAAAATACTGGAGAGAGTCGTCTCCCCCGCCTCCTCCTCCCCAGACTCGAAGTTCACGGAGGTTGCCAGGCTGAGACCCCAGCATCCATAGTCTCGCTTTGCCAGACCCTCCTCCAAAGCGTGCTGAAGGAGCATCCACAACAATATTGCTAGACGCTTGTCTCACATAGCCAGACATTACTTCACAGCACAGCGGAGTAGCTAACGTTAGACGCTGACTATATTGACAGTCGGAGAAGCCCGTGCTTATGCAGAGCTCTGTACCCAACTGACAGACACACTTTTTCGGCTTAGTATTACTATAGGTACCGTTAAAAACACAACAACCTCACCGTCCTCTCCATCCGACAGACGGACACACTTCCTCGGCTTAGAATTACAGTAGGAACCGCTAAAAATAACACTACCTTGCCGTCCTCTCCACCCGACTGAACATACTGTATTGGCTTAGAATTACGGCAACAATCGCTAAACACACTGCAAACTCACGGTCCTCTCTTCCCAATTTACAGCCCCCCTCTCTTGGCTTGAAATACCTCACTGTTGTCGGCTACGGCCACTGAACAGGCTACACGTTGTAAACAGCCGTAGCCCGTTTGCCTGGACCTCCGGTAACATTAGCAGGGTTAGCATGGTTAGCATGGCGGCCAGGACCAGTCGGGATCCCTCTACTGGCTGTGTCTCAATTTGTTTTTGCGAGTAACCAACTTGGGTACTCTAGCTATATAATTCAATGTCATACATGAATGTTGAAATGACAAATAGCTGTGATAAATTAGCCCGAAGTTAATGCTTACCTGTTTAGGAGGAAAATAGCCAACTTGGCGTCCTTTTGGGCTCGAAGCTGTCTCCATCTTTCCAATACATCTCCAATATTTACCTGGGGTTTGTAACGTCTCTGGTCACGCAACTGTTGGAAACATGCCGTTTTTTTTAGGTTGGGTAGAATTTATCTCCATCGATCCCGTTTGTTTACAGATATATCTGGCAACCCGGCCTGGCTGTCAAACTGGGCAGTTGATAACAACACACCGGCCAAAACACCGGAAATTCTGTCACGGAATGGACATTTCAAAAGGAGAAAATACTGGCATTAGCATTGTTGTGAACGCATTGGGGTCATTTTTGGATTTATTACAGTAAATATATAACATATTGGACCTTTTAAGTTAGAGCACTGCAAATGATTAAGCAATGAAGAAAGTAACCTTATTTCTTGTTACATATCATTGGGACACAGACTGTTCACCTTGCTGGTGTTTCAATCCATACAGTGAGGAAAATAAGTATTTGAACACCCTGCTATTTTGCAGGTTCTCCCACTTGGAAATCATGGAGGGGTCTGAAATTGTCATCGTAGGTGCATGTCCACTGTGAGAGACATAATCTAAAAAAAAAAAATCCAGAAATCACAATGTATGATTTTTTAACTATTTATTTGTATGATACAGCTGCAAATAAGTATTTGAACACCTTAGAAAAATCAATGTTAATATTTGGTACATGCAATTATAGAGGTCAAACGTTTCCTGTAGTTTTTCACCAGGTTTGCACACACTGCAGGAGGGAGTTTGGCCCACTCCTCCACACAGATCTTCTCTAGATCAGTCAGGTTTCTGGGCTGTCGCTGAGAAACGCAGAGTTAGAGCTCCCTCCAAAGATTCTCTATTGGGTTTAGGTCTGGAGACTGGCTAGGCCACGCCAGAACCTTGATATGCTTCTTACAGAGCCACTCCTTGGTTATCCTGGCTGTGTGCTTCGGGTCATTGTCATGTTGGAAGACCCAGCCTCGACCCATCTTCAATGCTCTAACTGGGGGAAGGAGGTTGTTCCCCAAAATCTCGCAATACATGGCCTCGGTCATCCTCTCCTTAATACAGTGCAGTCGCCCTGTCCCATGTGCAGAAAAACACCCCCAAAGCATGATGCTACCACCCCCATGCTTCACAGTAGGGATGGTGTTCTTGGGATGGTATTCATCCTTCTTCTTCCTCCAAACACGGTTAGTGGAATTATGACCAAAAAAGTTCTATTTTGGTCTCATCTGACCACATGACTTTCTCCCATGACTCCTCTGGATCATCCAGATGGTCATTGGCAAACTTAAGACGGGCCTTGACATGTGCTGGTTTAAGCAGGGGAACCTTCCGTGCCATGCATGATTTCAAACCACGACGTCTTAGTGTATTACCAACAGTAACCTTGGAAACGGTGGTTTCCAAGCTCTTTTCAGGTCATTGACCAGCTCCTCCCGTGTAGTCCTGGGCTGATTTCTCACCTTTCTTAGGATCATTGAGACCCCACGAGGTGAGATCGTGCATGGAGCCCCAGTCCGAGGGAGACTGACAGTCATGTTTAGCTTCTTCCATTTTCTAATGATTGCTCCAACAGTGGAACTTTTTTCACCAAGCTGCTTGGCAATTTCCCCATAGCTCTTTCCAGCCTTGTGGAGGTGTACAATTTTGTCTCTAGTGTCTTTGGACAGCTCTTTGGTCTTGGCCATGTTAGTAGTTGGATTCTTACTGATTGTATGGGGTGGACAGGTGTCTTTATGCAGCTAACGACCTCAAACAGGTACATCTAATTTAGGATAATAAATGGAGTGGAGGTGGACATTTTAAAGGCAGACTAACAGGTCATCGTACAAATAAATAGTTTAAAAAATCATACATTGTGATTTCTGGATTTTTGTTTTTAGATTGTCTCTCACAGTGGACATGCACCTACAATGACAATTTCAGACCCCTCCATGCTTTCCAAGTGGGAGAACTTGCAAAATAGCAGGGTGTTCAAATACTTATTTTCCTCACTGTATATGCACTTGAGAAACCATGTTGCTCACAGAAAACAGGTTCCAAGTAAAACTAGGTACCTGTACACTAACCTGGTTACTGTAAATCTGCACATGCAGGAAGTCACTAATCCGATTTCTCCCCTAATCCAGACCTCATTTTGAAAGCATGGCTTTCTAATTTTAACTGTATAAGTGACAAAAGATTCTGCTTATTTTGGTTTGGTGTCAGAATAAACTGAGGGGGTTTTCACACCTGCCTTATTTAGTTTGGTTGAATTGCAAAAGCGGACCAAAACAAGCATACCGAGACCTGGGACTTGTTGCACAAAAGTAGAATGAAGAAATCCAGGATAACTGAAAAAGCGCAGCTTGACTTAGTGTGATCCGCTCATCGTGGCTTAATCGGTTGCACGTTTTCCGAGCCAGGATGAGAAAGTGAAGCTATGTCAAGCCAGGTGTACATAGTTGGGATAAGTGCACGTTCACGGCTTCTTAAGTAGACCACGGTATCGATCACAGATTTACTGATGCTAAAATGGAGAATATGCATTGTGTATTCTTTACACAGAGTGAGCATCAGCTTCATATGGAATTATGACAACGTGAAATACATTTGTAAAAAAGAAACACGGCCGCTGTAATAAAACTGTGAGAGAAAGCGAGGCAGACGATCACGGACCGACTGAATGCGCAAGTAGCCTAAAAATATGGATTTACTGACCACTGCTCTGAATTGAAACTGCCATACCATTCAAGAAGTTTAGCTAATTATTTGCACAAATGAGCAGTTGCACTCTTTGCCTTTTTAAAAGTGAGCAGAAGACTAATGTTATGCAGGAAATGTACCATGAAGATCAATTACAACCACTAATCTACAATGCTGTGAAGCGTACATATCTCTCTCTCGCTCGCTCTCTCTCTCACTCAGTGTTTTTATTCAAGAAAGGTAGAACAATACATATCTAATCATTTGGTTACAGTGTCTTGATGTATGTTTTCTTGTTTGAAAATCGATCCCATCCCACCCACATACTGCCTTTACCAACAAAACAAAAGCGAGAGGGAAAAAAAAGGGGGGGGGGGGGGGGGGGGGGAGATGAGGTTGACAGAGGGAGAAGTTCCCACTTTGTGTAAAGCTCACATCAGGCATCAGACAACGCAACTGTGTGTATTGGGCAGAGCTGTTAGGGCCTTATATTATCTGGGGGGAAGAGTGTTAAGCCTCTCAAAGTACAACAACGACGGATCCCATATCTTATGGAATGTATCAGTTGATCCTCTAGAGAAATACTTAATTTTTTCTAATTTCAGGAATAGCATCAGGTCGTTAAGCCAGACTGACGCATATGGTGGTTTAGGAGATTTCCACTCCAATACTATCCTTCTACGAGCCAACAGGGAGGCAAAAGCAAACGTGTTTCTTATTAGTGGTCATTAAGACCTCACTTACTAATAAACCAAAAATGGCCATTTCTGCATTCGGCCTCACATTCGTGTCAAATGCTTCATTTAAAGTTTTGCAAACAGTTGACGAAAAATCTCTTAACTTTGGACAAGTCCAAAACATATGAGCCATGTCGGCTGGAGTAGGAAAGAGGTGGTTCTTGGAAATAGGGCTACACATAGAAAAGTCAAGAAGTTTAAAGTGTCTCCTAAATTGTGCCCATATTTTGAGAGTAGAACGTACTACAAGGTTTGAAGTATACTGTGATGGTGAGAAAGGTAATTAAAGCGGAGAGAGATGTTGATAAGCAGGAGTTTCCTTCAACTTGGCACCACTCCCTTTCTGGAGACTGAAACCAGTAAATAACTTTTTGTATGTTTGACGCCCAATAATAATTCCTTAGATTGGGAAGTGCTAGACCACCCTGGCTCTTGGGTCTCTCTAGGAATTCTCTCCGGATTCTAGGATTTTTACCATCCCACAGAAATGAAAAGATTAATTTATTTAAAAACTGAAAAAGGATTTGGGCAAAAATATAGGGAGACACAAACAAATACAAAAATCAATTTTTATTCAATTAACTCTACCTGTGAGAGAGAGGTAGTGGGGCAAAAAAGTATTTAGTCAGCCACCAATTGTGCAAGTTCTCCCACTTAAAAAGATGAGAGAGGCCTGTAATTTTCATCATAGGTACATTTCAACTATGAGAGACAAAATGAGAAAAAAAATCCAGAAAATCACATTGTAGGATTTTTTTAATGAATTTATTGGTAAATTCCTCGGTAAAATAAGTATTTGGTCACCTACAAACAAGCAAGATGTCTGGCTCTCACAGACCTGTAACTTCTTCTTTAAGAGGCTCCTCTGTCCTCCACTCGTTACCTGTATTAATGGCACCTGTTTGAACTTGTTATCAGTATAAAAGACCCCTGTCCACAACCTCAAACAATCACACTCCAAACTCCACTATGGCCAAGACCAAAGAGCTGTCAAAGGACACCAGAAACAAAATTATAGACCTGCACCAGGCTGGGAAGACTGAATCTGCAATAGGTAAGCAGCTGGTGTGAAGAAATCAACTGTGGGAGCAATTATAAGAAAATGGAAGACATACAAGACCACTGATAATCTCCCTCGATCCGGGGCTCCACGCAAGATCTCATGCCGTGGGGTCAAAATGATCACAAGAACGGTGAGCAAAAATCCCAGAACCACACGGCGGGACCTAGTGAATGACCTGCAGAGAGCTGGGACCAAAGTAACAGAGGCTACCATGAGTAACACACTACGCCACCAGGGACTCAAATCCTGCAGTGCCAGACGTGTCCCCCTGCTTAAGCCAGTACATGTCCAGGTTTGCTAGAGAGCATTTGGATGATCCAGAAGAGGATTGGGAGAATGTCATATGGTCAGATGAAACCAAAATAGAACTTTTTGGTAAAAACTCAACCCGTCGTGTTTGGAGGAGAAAGAATGCTGAGTTGCATCCAAAGAACACCATACCTACTGTGACGCATGGGGGTGGAAACATCATGCTTTGGGGTTGTTTTTCTGCAAAGGGACCAGGACGACTGATCTGTGTAAAGGAAAGAATGAATGGGGCCATGTATCGTGAGATTTTGAGTGAAAACCTTCCATCAGCAAGGCCATTGAAAATGAAACGTGGCAGGGTCTTTCAGCATGACAATGATCCCAAACACACCGCCCAGGCTACGAAGGAATGGCTTCGTAAGAAGAATTTCAAGGTCTTGGAGTGGCCTAGCCAGTCTCCAGATCTCAACCCCATAGAAAATCTTTGGAGGGAGTTGAAAGTCTGTGTTGCCCAGCGACAGCCCCAAAACATCATTGCTCTAGAGGAGATCTGCATGGAGGAATGGGCCAAAATACCAGCAACAGTGTGTGAAAACCTTGTGAAGACTTACAGAAAACGTTTGACCTCTGTCATTGCCAACAAAGGGTATATAACAAAGTATTGAGATTAACTTCTGTCATTGACCAAATACTTATTTTCCACCATAATTTACCAATAAATTCATTAAAAATCCTACAATGTGATTTTCTGGATTTTTTTTTTTTCTCATTTTGTCTCTCATAGTTGAAGTGTACCTATGATGAAAATGATAGGCCTCTCTCATCTTTTTAAGTGGGAGAACTTGCACAATTAGTGGCTGACTAAATACTTTTTTGCCCCACTGTATAGGGCTGACCATCTCTGAAGGTCTGATTCTAGTTTTCTCCTGAGGGGTTTGAAATTCTTTTTATAAAGATCAGAGAAGTTATGGGTGATCTGTACGCTTAAGTATTTAAAGCCAGATTTGGAAATACGGAAAGGGAGTTCATTATCTGAAATCTGAAGAGCCAAATTATTGAGTGGAAAACATTCACTTTTAGACAGGTTCAGTTATGTAACCGGAGAAAAGCCCAAATTTATGTAACATTTCCACAATATCAGGGACACTGGATCAGATGTATAGAGCAATAAATCGTCTGCATATGGAGAAATTCTGTGTTCAACTCCCATCCTGTGAAGTCCGCGTACGACGTGCGATGTTCTCAACTTAATCGACAGAGGCTCTATAGCTAATGCGAACAGGAGTGGGCTGAGGGGACAGCCCTGTCTGGTGCCCCTTGACAGAGGGAAAAGTTGGGAAGCTAATTTGTTAGTTATCACTGATGCTTTTGGGGAACTATATAACAGGCGGATATAAGAGATAAAATTAGAACCAAAGCCAAATCTTTCTAGGATGGCAAACGGATAACCCCACTCGATTCTGTCAAATGCCTTCTCTGCATCCAGGGAGATGACCACTTCTGGAATCTCCTCAGACGCTGTAGAGTGCACAACATTCAAGAGTTTACGAATATTTGTGAAAGAGTGGCGGTCCTTCATGAATCCGGTTTGGTCCACTGAGATTATATGGGGCATTACAGTATCCAATCTTGAGGCAAGAAGTTTAGCTAATATCTTTACATCTGTGTTTAGGAGTGAAATTGGCCGATATGACCCACACTCAAGCGGGTCCTTACCAGGTTTCAAAATTAGTGAGATAGAAGCCTCTGTTAAGCTCTGTGGTAGGTTTGATTGACTCAATGAATGATTGAACATTTCCAGAAGAATGGGAGCTAGCCGGGATGAGAAATTCTTGTAAAATTCCACAGGGTAGCCGTCTGGCCCTGGGGTTTTACCACTTTGCATTTTCTGGATGGAATCAGAGATTTCTTGAAGTCGCAAGGGTTTTTCCAAGTTGGTTTTAACAGCCACATCTATTTTAAGGATATCTAGATCATTGACAAACTGTAACATGATTTGATGTATCTTGTGGAAATTTAGATGTATACAAGTCTGAGTAAAATGCTTTTAAAGCATTGTTTATTTCCACTGGATCTATTGTTAACTGTGAACCACTGTGAATCTGTGGGATCGTCCGAGATGCTAAACTACATTTCAACTGGTAAGCTAACAAGCGGCCTGCTTTTTCCCCATGCTCATAGTAGTGCCCCTATGACCAGAGGAGATGTCTCTCTGTTTTTTGTGTCGATAATAACTCTTACTGAGTTTTCAGAGCGATTTTATCTTTATATAGTTCTGGAGTTGGGGCTGAGGAATATTGGTGGTCTATTTTTCTTATAGAGTTGATAAGTTCTTGCTCCCTCTGTTTTCTGGCTTTATTACGTGATATGGAGTATGAAATAATTTCTCCCCTTATGACAACTTTCAGTGTCTCCCATAAAGTAGATGGTGATATTAAGTCTGATCTGTTGAACAACAAAAACTCATCAATTGCCTTAGATACAAATTCGCAAACTGTTTGTCTGCCAAAAAAGCTGTGTTCAGTCTCCAGTTATTGCACTCTGCTAGGTTTTGAGAGAAAACAAGATCAAGAATCACAGGTGCATGGTCCGATTCCACTATGGCAGTATACTCTACGTTTTTTTACAGAAGGAAGGAGTGTTTTGTCACTACAAAAGTAGTCTATTGTACTGTATGTATGATGGACGTATGAAAAGAAAGAGAATTCCTTTTTGTGTGGGTAGAAAAACCTCCATGGGTCAGCACAGCCAGTTTGATCCATGAAATCACAAAGAGCCTGGGACATTTTGAAATGTGCTAAAGTTTTAGGATTGGAGCAATCTATAGCTGGGTCAGTCACAGTATTCAGATCCCCAGCAAGAATGAGCCTATGTGAATCTAGATTTGGAATCAGGGAGATGAGTTTCTTAATGAAGCCAACATCATCCCAGTTAGGGGCATATACACTTATAAGTATGACTGGGGTGTTAAATAGGGAACCTGACACTATTATACACTGTCCTTGAGGGTGAGATAGTTTTTGAAGGCGTAAACAATATTTTTTTATGGATCAATATTGCCGCTCCTTGGTGTTAAAGGTAGAATGGAAAGTCTGTTCAACCCAGTTTTTCCAGAGCCTAACTTGATCCGCTATGGTCAAGTGAGTTTCTTGTAAAAATGCTACACCTACATTTAATTTTTTCAGGTGGGAAAAAATTTGTGTTCTTTTAATCGGCCCAAACCTGTCCTTAACATTCCAGCTTATACATCGGGTGGATGACACGCTTACTTCTGCTCTATCATTTGTGCCATCAGACATGTGCCTTGAGAGGGAAGAGGGGGAGGGGTGGAATGTGCACCCCATAGCAGAAAGGTGACCGCTTGTCAACAACATCCAAAATAATAGTCATACAACATGTACAAAAATCCCCTTCGGCAGTATAAAAACCCGTTTTAGCACAGAGTGAACAAAAATTGGTTGTGTCAATAATCAAACCCATCCCAACATTGAAAATAACCTAAAAATATCCAATGTCTGCCTCCGGAACATAGGCAGACGGCCGGTCACCCACTGAATCTTGAATCTTCCAGGGATGCATTGTGTCTTAACTAATCCGTTAACCTACGGCCACCTAGCCACCTCGTAACAAGTTCAGAGCTAAGCTGTTAAGCAATCTGTCGGGTCACTCATGGGTCATCACCTGTTGATTATAGAACGCCTTGGCTGCCTCCGGTGTGTCAAATTTAAATGTATTTCCTCCAAAAGAGACTTGCAGGCAGGCTGGGTAAAGCAGCTGGAATTTAATTCCGCTTTTGTAAAGTGCTTTCTTGATGTCGTTGAATTCCGCACGTCTTCTTGACAGACTGACGCTGAAATCCTGGTATATTCTCAGGGTAGAATTCTTGTATTTCAGGTTATGTTGTCTAGCCCATCGCAGCACTCGCTCCTTTTCCTGAAATCGTTGGAAGCATACCACAAACGGCCGAGGAGACCTTCCAGTGTGTTCAGGCTTTTTGCCCACTCCGTGCGACTTCTCCAAAGTTGGAGCAGAGTCAAACACCTCCCTGCCCATAATCTCCATCAGAATGTGCTGTCGCATCCGTGTGTGCATGCGTCCTTGAGAACTGTAACTCGTATAACTTATGTTGTCAGTTAATTGTAGCATTGACCGGCATGAAATTGGCATATGTCAGACTGACCTGCCGGTCAACGGTCATGGCTGAGCACGTGAAAACCGTCCAATTCCAGTCACCGGCCGGTCTATCGGTGCATCTCTAGCTAAAATATAAATTACCTAAGGAATATATTTACTCCCACTGCTCGCTTTCAGGCAAAGTGAACAACAGTTTTTTTTGTGGAAATAATTAGCCTAACTCCTTTTAATGGTTTCATTTAAGAGAAGAAGTTCCTAAATGTATATTTTTAGATTGGTCCGCTTCAGTTTCCTTCTTTATTTATTGTATGCTTTGCTTCCTAGTAGGCCTATATGGATATAGAAAAGAAAGACTCTGAAGAAATTGGACTCTAACATCTAGAAACTATAAAGATAATTAAGTGATACATTTAATGCACACTTTAAACATGACTATAACACAGTGTATTCATCAGTTATTTCCCCCCAGCAATATATAAGGTCAAAAACCATTGAGGTGTCCTCTCCCTGTTGTTTCATGAATTTACAGTAGCCTCAACTATATAGTTACTGGTCCAGTGAACCAAGACTATAATTAGGGAGGATTGTACAATTATAAAAACCTATAACAATTTTTCAATTCTCCCAAATTATAGTCCCAGTTCACTGGAGAGAACACAACTTTTGTGCTGAGAATGCCAAATACAGTGCACATGGAAGAGGAACATACATGGTCCTTGTGTTAAAGAATACTAAAGAAATAAATCAACTAAAATAGTTAAAGGTGTATTTTTCCCTGACCGGTCTGCCATTGTTGGAACCACTAACATGTGTATAGCACTTTATATATTATCCTTCATCACTGACTTCATTTAAAACACATTTGCAACTGTATCAGCCTTTTCTAATTATCTCAACAACTGCCATAATATATTCATCAAACTTCTAACAACAATATGAATAGCGGTTTTCATATAGCAATATAACCATAACAATGACTGTCACATGAAGAATTATAAAAAATAATGGTCACAACTTTATATAACAGTGCTTTACTGAACAATAATATGCACATGTTGTATTTTAATACAGGTTGTTGATGATAATAATAATAATAATAATAATAATAATAATAATAATAATAATAATAATAATAATAAATAAGAAGAAGAAGGTAAAAGCACTGCTGAGTGAACAGAAAAGGCTCCAGGATTAATAAATTCTGGCTGTTAGCCAGGTCAGGAGCAGGCTAGCTGCACAGAATAAATCTCCGTGGTAATTTAGGTGCCTCTGCTTTTGTGCAACCAAGTCAAGGCTAAATTCATCCAGGATAACTGGAATATCCCGGCTTAATCCCTTATCCTGGTTTTGTGCAACAGGCCCTTGCTTGATGAAGTGGTCTCGGTACGCTTTAAATCCAACTCTGGAACGGTTTGTTTGTGGTGCGAACGTGATCTGACCTCCAACCGCACCAACTATGTGTACTCTGCAAGTCTGAATTAAATGTCGGAGCGGAGTCTCGGTGACCAGAGCAGATGTAGGAAGTTCGCTGGCGAAACAATGTCTGATTATTTTAAATAAATAAGCTGGTTTGAACATAGAGATGAAATAAATATGCACTAGTCCAGAACACAGGACCTTCTTCCTGTATTTTCATTCTTGCTCCTGCCCCAGACTCATCTGCCCAATAAGCGGAGTGAACGTTCTTGCATGGTATGTAGTAGAGCCCGACCGATAAAGGATTTTTAAGGCCAATACCGATACAAATATTTGATGAATTAAAAATCTGATATTCTGAGATATATTAAAAAACAAATCCAGGCTACCAGTACCATTTGGTACGGTAGCCTTTGTTTGCAATTACAGATGTCAAACGTTTCCTGTAGTTTTTCACCAGGTTTGCACACACTGCAGGAGGGAGTTTGGCCCACTCCTCCACACAGATCTTCTCTAGATCAGTCAGGTTTCTGGGCTGTCGCTGAGAAACACGGAGTTTGAGCTCCCTCCAAAGATTCTCTATTGGGTTTAGGTCTGGAGACTGGCTAGGCCACGCCAGAACCTTGATATGCTTCTTACAGAGCCACTCCTTGGTTATCCTGGCTGTGTGCTTTGGGTCATTGTCATGTTGGAAGACCCAGCCTCGACCCATCTTCAATGCTCTAACTGAGGGAAGCAGGTTGTTCCCCAAAATCTCGCAATACATGGCCCGGTCATCCTCTCCTTAATACAGTGCAGTCGCCCTGTCCCATGTGCAGAAAAACACCCCAAAGCATGATGCTACCACCCCCATGCTTCACAGTAGGGATGGTGTTCTTGGGATGGTACTCATCATTATTTTTCCTCCAAACACGGTTAGTGGAATTATGACCAAAAAGTTCTATTTTGGTCTCATCTGACCACATGACTTTCTCCCATGACTCCTCTGGATCATCCAAATGGTCATTGGCAAACTTAAGACGGGCCTTGACATGTGCTGGTTTAAGCAGGGGAGCCTTCCGTGCCATGCATGATTTCAAACCATGACGTCTTAGTGTATTACCAACAGTAACCTTGGAAACGGTGGTCCCAGCTCTTTTCAGGTCATTGACCAGCTCCTCCCATGTAGTCCTGGGCTGATTTCTCACCTTTCTTAGGATCATTGAGACCCCACGAGGTGAGATCTTGCATGGAGCCCCAGTCCGAGGGAGATTGACAGTCATGTTTAGCTTCTTCCATTTTCTAATGATTGCTCCAACAGTGGACCTTTTTTCACCAAGTTGCTTGGCAATTTCCCCGTAGCCCTTTCCAGCCTTGTGGAGGTGTACAATTTTGTCTCTAGTGTCTTTGGACAGCTCTTTGGTCTTGGCCATGTTAGTAGTTGGATTCTTACTGATTGTATGGGGTGGACATGTGTCTTTATGCAGCTAACGACCTCAAACAAGTGCATCTAATTAAGGATAATAAATGGAGTGGAGGTGGACATTTAAAGGCAGACTAACAGGTCTTTGAGGGTCAGAATTCTAGCTGATAGACAGGTGTTCAAATACTTATTTGCAGCTGTATCATACAAATAAATAGTTAAAAAATCATACATTGTGATTTCTGGATTTTTTTTTTTTAGATTATGTCTCTCACAGCAGACATGCACCTACGATGACAATTTCAGACCCCTCCATGATTTCCAAGTGGGAGAACCTGCAAAATAGCAGGGTGTTTAAATACTTATTTTCCTCACTGTATGTGAGATTCATGTTCCGTTTTATTTATTTTTATTATTTATTTGTCTCTATGGTCCTACAGCCTTTTTAACATTCAAGTGATCTAACTGCAGCACAAATATTCTAATATCCCAGTTTTTCCTGAAAACAGGGTTGATGTTTTACAAGCTTTTATAGAAAATAAAACCAGACGGACCAGAGGTTGTCAAAAATCCTTTAGGGGTCTGGGATATTTGCAACGGCAATGTACCGCAGACCTTGTGGCTCACACCTCTCGATATTTCCTGGCGTTTGCCTCCCCAACGTTACGCTTCAGGTCCCGCTTTTGCGCGCTCCCCAGGTCGCTGGGGTAGACTCGCGTCGGGGCGACTGGCGCGATTAGGCTTGGACCTCGTGATAACTGCTTGCAGTTCTAGTTTGTGTTGGTAGTGTTAAGCTCAAGATTATTCAGTAAACATCTGGGGCCTGTTTTATAACAGTGATTTGCGAGCCGTACAAATCTGTGTCACATAATGGCGGCGTCTAAAACTGGTCATGTTTCACAAATTAATCTGGGTCAAAAACTGCAAATAAATGTGTGTCCTACAAGGGCGCTCAATGCCCATGCATGGTTTGAAAGTATTGTGTTTATTTTAATTAGTAAAGGAGTGGAAATTAGCTGAAGGTTCTTTATTTCTAGCATGCTGGAGAGTGGAATATTTGGTTTGATGATTGTTTCAAGGATGTACACGGATGGCAGAATTTATTCCAAATAATGGCTAGAAAAGAGGGCCTGCAAAGGTCAAACCAAGGCACAGTGTTGATCTCTAGTATAAAAAAATTCATGCCTAGTTGAATTGAGGACTTGATTTCCACCTGACTGGATCAGTTAATTGATTTTTGACTCTCTCTCTCTCTCTCTCTCTCTCTCTCTCTCTCTCTCTTCACAGTAATTCAGCATGGATGAGATAGTCATAGCAGGGATATCAGGCCGTTTGCCCGAGTCCAACAACCTGGAGGAATTCTGGGAAAACCTCATCAATGGTTTGGACATGGTGACGGAGGACAACCGGCGGTGGACACCAGGTGAGACCCCTCATGAAGCTAGGCTATAGATTTTCAGTGACATGACTTGTGTCACGATACCAAAAATCTAGTAATCGTTACCGATAACACAAAAGATACTCTGTAGTAATGGCTGGTATACTGTCATAACTGGTATACCGGTCTTAATTTCCCGATTTATATCAATTTTTCACATACTGTTACACAACCGGAGATACACCAGAAATACATGTGTCCAAGAGAGTACAACTTTACTCTTTTTTTTTTTTAAACTGACTAAAATGTCATCAGGGTTGGACTCTTATGAATCCTGAAAAGTTTGAGCCAATTGGTCAATGTACACTCAAGTTACACCCACTTCCTGTTTCGATGGCCCCCTACAGGAAGTTGGTCCTCTATAACTTGCACATCTTTTGCGTTATTACAATTATTTAAACAATTTTTTATCTTTAAGGTCTTAAAATGGCAAAGACCAAATTTGAAGTCGATCGGATGAAATCTCTAGGAGCAGTTCGTTAAAGTACAACATGTGGAAATGGCCACATGTCTTTCAATTCAAAATGGCGGATTTCTTGTTGGGTTTAGGGTATTACTCCAATGAGCTTTTTTGTACATATTGGCATGATATATACGTTTTACCAGATTTCGTGAGTCTACATCAAAGCTACTGCACGGGCTGCTTTTTAGGGAGCGCTAGCATTTTTGTGCGCCTATTCCCGAAACCCTTAAAATACGTAAATTTTCACCAGGCTTGATGCAACTGCCAATTTTGGTGAGTTTTTGAGTATGTTAAGCCCCTCAAAAAGGCGATTAATTTACCAGACGAAGGAATAATCCTTCAGTTTCAATAGGGCCTTCGCCGCTGTCGGCGCTCAGGCCCTAAAAATAGACAATAAACCAAATTAACACCATAAGTCATCATACTTCTTAGGAGCCCTCCAGAAAGTTCAGGTACTTTCCCCATTTTGTAGTTTATATGTACATCCAATCTGGCAAACCGTTTATATAAAAAAATTTCAAACGCCACCACCCTAGCCATCTCACAAACCCACTCCTGGGTTAAAGCTTAGATCGGGCCCAAAAAATCAAGCCCGACCCTACCTGAGCCCGTGCACGTTGTGTCTGAGCCCGGCCCGGCCCGACACATTAAAGGACAAGGAAAATTCTGTTGTGCTTCATGTTTTCATGCTAATTGATTGTGTTTGGAGCTTGAACGAAGCTAGCGCGGACCGCTGATTAGCTTACAACGTTAGTATTCGGGGCACAGGGAAAGTAAAAACAAATCGCTATTCATACCACTAAAAAGGCTAAAAATATCACCAAACTTCAACGGTAGCATAGTGAGGGTCCCTCCATGTTAACCAAAGCAGTGAGAACTTTGTAAGTGTACCGAGATACTTCGGGAAACTGGTGGTGTACCTGCGGACATTGTGAAGCTATGGCCACCGAACAGGAGTGTCTGTGTTGCACGGAGTGGGACCTGTTGTGTCACAACACCCAAGAGACGCAGTGTTTTGTATAGTCTGAAGATAAACGTCCAAATTCAGGCTAGTCAACCCATAGGACCTTCCAATGGACCTTTCCCTGCTTTGCCCCCATTTCCCTAGGCGTTAAGGAAGAAAAGAAAAATATCTGAGGTTCTCATATATTCACTCCATGACAGAAAACATCATTCTTCAAACAGTTAATGCAATAATATGATACAAAGTATGTGTTACTCTTGCAAACGTGTATATATATCAGACAAACACAGGAATGTGGTCCACTACACCGCAGCTTCTCAGCAGTGTTGATTATCAATGCAGTATTGGTGTGATGAAATCTGAACACTTCCACACCGTCCTAGTTCAGAGTTCTCAGTCCCCAGTCCATTGTTATTGTCCATGTTTGGTCCATATTTGTATCTGAACCCCTTCTGCACATTCCCCCATATGTTCTGGAAGAAAAGAAAACACCAACCAGTATCTTTTGCAAAACAACACATGGAAATTAAAACATCAATCAAAAATAAGAATGCAAAAACATGAATCAAAATAGAAAAAAAACATGAAAAACACGAAAAAATATGAATCCAATCCATTATGAATCCAATCCATTTCCCCCCTCTGATCAAGAAGAAGGCACTAAACAACACAGTAATTACTCAAAAATATGAAAATCATAGCCCAATCAGGTAATCAGAAAGGATATGCTTCCATCAATACTCCATCTAGTACCACTTCATCTCTGTCCAAATCAGTCACATTTAACAAAGGCATCTGAGTACTATCTCCAGGCATTACTACTCCAACCCATCTCAAGATCATAGCCTTCGCAAAGGTCAACAACAAAGTACAAAAACAGAACATCACACACAGCGCTAATTGATCTTGCAGCCAAACGTTTGCAGACCATCCAGCTCCTTCAGATCGACCAAATGCATCCCTTATACTTTTCAATGCATCTATGACACTAGTGATATTATCAGTACTATCAGGAATTAAAGTATAACAATCCTCTCCTGTCAAGTTCAAAGCCACACATAAGCCACCCTGTTTGGCTAAAATATAGTCCAGAGCCATGTCATGTTTCAACAGCGTCAGCCTGTGACTTCTTTGAGTGTTTGACAAAATGTTAAAACCTCTTATCGTCTCATTTGCAAAGCCTTGCAAAGTATAGGTAATATTATCAATATGATCGGCCACAAATGTCACACCATACCAAGGAAAAAGTCCTAATCCCCATTTCTCTCCCAAACTGATTTTCCAGTGATAGGCTTCTAGGTTATGAAATTGTGCCATCTCTCTCTTCACCCTACTTCCAGAACTAGCATCAGTTTGGGCTGTCTCAGGCGCTTCCCCTTTTTGAATGGTATATACCTCGTACGGAAGCTTTAATGTTGCCATATAACAACATCCTATCCACCCATAGGGTAAGAATAAATAGGCTTTATTACCACAAACCCACCAAATATCTTGAAAATTCCCTACAGTCACGTTACCAGGCAAAAGTTGATCTCTAACCATCACTGTCCTACCCTTTTTACTAGATGGTATAGCAAAAGTTACTTTATATATCTCATCACTAACCTTACGTTCATGCTTATCCAAAGTCATCATATAGTCATCACAATCTGATATTCCCAAAAACATTCCTGGTCCATCATATGTCTTATTTGAACAAAAACACCCTTTTGCCCTTGCAGGAGTCACTTCCATTGCTTCCGGAACTGCTGTTAGCTTATTTTCCTTCTGATCTACCAAATTCACATAGGGTAAGCCATTTAACCAAGAGCAATCATCTTTAGGTCTAAACAGCTGTGTTGACAAAGACATCACTACATCTATTACAGATTGTTGATGATACAACAACCATGATAGAGCATAAGATTGACACTTAGTAGATAGAGGTTGAGCCACCGTCTCTAAAATTGAATCCCACGTACCTGGTGGAGGAACTTTCAACAAACATGGACCATTCAATTTCCTAATTGACCTCACAGAATGAGTTAACTGCTGGAACCATAGATTCCTACTTGCCCATCTATCTGTAATTCTCAAAACCGCAGAATCAAATCCATATGCCTTCCATGTAGTTTCTCGCTTCCTTAATGAACTATATTGATCAATTATATCTACTAGTGTTTCACCCAAATCAGAGAATTCATTTTGTTCATCCGGGATAATCTGAACCATTCCAGATGAATTTACATCCTTCTCTTCTACCATCTGTTCTCCAATGTCAAAAGTATCCTTACTGCTGTTTGCATCTAACTCCGTCTGTAACACGGACTTCTGAGTTACATTTACGACATCCTTTACCGTCTGAAAAATTGTACTCCGTGTTGACATCACATTTACAAAGGATGTTACTACTGTCATAGACTTCCTTCCTTTCAAAGTTACCTCCATATTTACTGCTGTAATTGAGGTATTAACACTTTCAGTTGTTTCTGCGAGCAAAACTGCAAACATCTTCTGTGTATTATTTACTCTTGGAGTAATTACCGTAGTGTGTGATTCCTGAACTCCTTTGGCAACTGTAGAAATTTCAACATGCTCTAAATCTTTCCTCATAAGTGTCACTTTGCAAGTCACATGACCTGATATCCAATGATTTTGAAACGGGACAATTTTAAACTCTGGCTCAAAATAAGTACACACGTATTCACCTAAATCTTCCCATGTGGTATTAAGCAAAACAAGTGAACAATCACCCGAAACCTTCCACCATCTCATATCATTAAACAAAGAATACTTTCTTTGACTATAAGACAAACTCTCTACTTCTGGTCCTCGTAATATTATCACCTCATCGCGATTATTTCTCCACTCTGGAGGATTGTTACCACCACTATTCCATCTCCCACATTTACAAGGAAGAACAGCTGTTATTCCCAACTTGACCCTAATCACAGTTTTCAATGCCGTAGGCCTTGGTGAAGTCATCCGAGGCGCCACTGTAGTCAACTGTGACACATTTACACCTTTAGTAACTATCAACGCTGAAAGAGTAGAAATACCACTGATTGTTCTAATATTAGGCTTAAGTGTTTGTATCAGTGCTGTTGATTCTTGTATTTCATCAGCAGCTTGGACCCCTATGCTTTTGTCCCCATCCTTTACCACCAATGTCACTACATTAACTCTGAGTCCTGACTCCAATCCTTCGCTTTCAAACTGTGGATTATAAAAAATACATTTATAATCACCTTGATCCTCCCGCTGGGAATTATACACATAAAGACTACAATCACCTTTGATTTTCAGTCTTCTCCTATCATTCAATAACGCATACTTTCTTGATGTTAATGTTCCTAGCAGGTCTAAAACCCTGCCATGACTATCTTCCCACTGAACTCTAAATCTCCCTTCACCCCTATTCTCTCCTGTACACTGACATGGGAGCTGAACTGACTTTCCTGGAGACACTTCAACTCTAATTTTCGTAGCGTCTTGGTCTGATTCTTTTCCTAACTGGTCTTGGGCTGTTTCGTCTAACTGAATCACCGGCTTCTCCTGTAACTGAGTTACAGCTCTTAGTGACCTCCGTAGTTTCACCTTCCACTGGGATGGGTCCTGCTGTTTCTGGGACGTATTGAAAATCAATGTCCCCAAATCTCCTTTCCTGTCTATCCATTGCAGTGTCATGTCTGGAATCATCAGAAGTATGCACATAATCATCAACATTGTCCACACCATGGACAATCTCTCCTTCTGGTGCCTCTTCTTCCCTATTTTCTTCCGGCTCTTCTGAGCCCTCAACATCTTGGCTCCCTAAACGTGGTGTCTGTTCTCTAGGGGCTTTAACACAGTGCGATAAATGATACCACGTTGGAGACCCTTTAACCTGGATGGCTGTTCCCGTACTGCGAACAACCTCAAATGGTCCTTCACGGCGTTCGTTATACCATTTCCTTCTAAATACCTTCACGAACACCTTGTCTCCAGGTTGCACTGTACTCCTTTTTTGCTCATCGAGCTTCTCCTGCACCTCTTCTTTTCTTTGCCTGTCAGAAACATATGTGGATATTCTTTTATGGAAATTAGCCATATATTGCACATACGCTCTCATTTCGTCTTCTAAAAGAGCCAAACTCGGACCTTTTCCGCTTGTTCGCAAACACGGTGTAGGCATCCGTCTTCCTGTAACCAATTCATGGGGTGTCATACGTAGATCATGCAGCTCACTTGAGCGACACACCATTAAGGCTAAAGGTAATGCGGCTATCCAGTTCAGCCCTGTATATTGGCAAATCTTGACAATACGATTTTTCAAGACACCATTCATTTTTTCACAAATCCCTTGACTTTGTGGATGATAAACTGCTCCAAGGCGTTGTTTAATTCCCAATTTTTGAAAAATCTATTTCACTGTCTTATCCACGAACTCTTTTCCATTATCTGAGGATATTCGATCAGGAAGTCCCCACCTGCTTATCACTTCTCTGCACAAGAACTTGGCAACCGACTGAGCGTCTTTTCGCTTGGTTGGACAGGCCTCCGGCCATCGTGAAAATCTATCCACCACCACTAGCATGTATCTTTTGCCTTCAACTGGTTTGATCATATCGACAAAATCAATAACCAACTCACGCATAGGACCCCTTGGAGTTGGAATGTAACCTGGAAGAACAGTCACGCCCCTGCGAACATTATTTTTCAGACAGATTGTACACCTGCCTATGACGTGATCAATCTGTTCTAGCAGATATGGTGCCCAAAAACCATATTCCTTTGTGATCTTTCTCCTAACTTCCCCTCTTACAACATGCGCTAAACCATGAGCTTCCTGAATCATCAGGCCCAACAGGTCTAACGGTGCTACTATCAACCCTTCATGATTTCTCCAAAGACCAGTAGAATCTTTAACTGCACCTCGGTCTAGCCATAACTGTTTATCAATCATTGGCACAGCTTCCTGCATCAGAATCACATCCTTACACGTAATTCTGTCCTCTAAGTCTACTGCATGAGTGACCAGAAAAACCTTACCCAATTTGTCAGCTCCTGTGACTGCTTTTGCAGCTTCATCAGCAGCTTTATTCCCTTGTGTAACTTTTGACACATCCGTTTTATGAGCTGCACACTTAGCTATTGCTATTTCTTTAGGTTTCATCATAGCATGCAACAGTTTCACTATTTGCGCGTGATGTTGTATCGGAGAACCATCGGTTTTCTTAAATCCTCGCCCTTTCCACACTGATCCAAACAGATGACATACATTATGAGCATATGCAGAATCAGTGTATATCGTCACTCGCTTTCCTTCTGCTAACAAACACGCTTCTGTTAATCCCACAAGTTCAGCAAGTTGTGCAGACGCAGGCTGTGGTATTACTTCAGCCTTTTCAACAACAAATCCAGTTCCTTGGGCTCTTACTACTGCATAGCCAGCACTCAATTTATCTCCCACACGATAACAAGATCCATCAGTCCAATACTCCAGGTCTGCCTCACGTAATGGAAGGGCTTGTAAGTCTGATCTAAGCCTCGAATATTTCTCTGCTTCCTGAACACAATCATGTTGCTCACCATCCTCTGGAGTTGGCAAATTCTCAGCTGGATTCACCGTAGCGCACCTTGCCAGGGTGACATCTTCCTGCTCTAGGAGCCTATGATAGTCTTGAATCCTAGGCATAGTCAATGTATATTTTCCATAGTTCAGAAGATTTCTGAGACTATGATGGGTAAGAATTGTTACTGGATAACCCATCGTGACTGATGATGCTTTATTATACATTAAAGAGACTCCTACCATTGCTCTGTAACACGGTGGTAGCCCTAATTCCACTTCTGAATAGGCAGTAGAATAGTAAGAAATGGGTTGTGGATTCATCCCTGTACCTGTCGGCTGACAAAGAACTGCACATGCATGTTTGCCTCCAGTAGAAGTAGACACATACAACAAGAAATTCTTGGAATAGTCTGGAAGTGTGAGTGCTGGTGCCTCTTGTAACCTTTGTTTGATTGTTTCAAACGCCAAATGACCTTCCTGTGTCCATGAAAGATTACCATGAAGTTGAACATTTCCAGTATCTTTAATCATAGACCTCAAAGGTCCCGTCAAGCTAGCATAATTCTCAACCCAAGCTGAAGAATATCCAGCAATCCCAAGAAATGTCAACATCTCTCTGACAGTCCTAGGCTTTGGAGCTTTGTGAATTGCCTCCAATTGACTATCAGCGATGCTTCTGTGTCCATGCATTATTTTCTGACCCAAATAAACAACCTTCTCTTGGCAATATTGCAACTTTTTTTGTGAAATTTTATGTCCATTTTCTGCCAATATTTGTAGCAATTTTATTGAGTCTTGGTGACATATCTCCTTATTTGGTGCACAGATAATTATGTCATCAACGTATTGTATTACAGTACTTTGCAATATTTGATCTAGTCCTACTAAATCATCCTTCAGTACTTTATTGAAAATATGAGGACTATGTTTGAACCCTTGTGGCAATCGCCTGTACTCATGAGACCGTCCTTTGTACGTGAATCCGAATAAACCTTGACTTTCTACACTAAGTGGAACACTAAAAAATGCACCACACAAATCTATCACCGTAAAGTGTGTCTCATCAGGAGGAATCTGAGCTAGCAAAGTATGCGGATCTGGCACTTCTGCTGGGAAATCAGTTACTACTTCATTCACCATAAAATACAAGTGTTAGTTTATTTAAGTAATCATAATTTATTATGAAATATTTATTTAAAACATTTTAGATAAAAAAACAATGTGTATTCTCATTCTTATTTATAAAGGGCAACACACATTATTTTACTTTTCTATAAAGGTTTCAATGTCAGCCAACTAATTTCAACTATAATTCTTTTGCCAAATACTTTAGTCCAGAACAGTAAAAGGTGGCAAAACATCAGCAAGTTAAATTTATACGGTTATACATCATATAGATCGTTAAAGCAACAAACTGTCTTCCCAGTTAACCATGCAAACATCAAACCACAGCCAAGCAATGAGACTACATTACTCGCAAAGGATGCATTAATATAGCACAGGTTAATAAAATGGTAAAAGATAGTTGATAGACTTATAAATAATCACTCAACTTTAACTCAGGAACATTTTTAATCATTATATCAATATTTTCTTTTATCAGTCAACATAACTCCTATTTATAAATGTAATAGATCCCAGTCAGATAGTTTCATAGTAAAACATCCGCCCCTTTATTTTTCACTGGGCTGCACTCTACTCCCCCTCCTTTTTCCCTGTACTCCGTCCCTGCATCCAAGTGCAGGCAAGGAGTGGCCTAAACTGTCTGTAGACTCTAACATTCCTAAAATTCCACCCATGCGCAGTTCAGTCATCAGTGTGATTTTACAATGAGAACAACTACACCACAGCCAAGCAAAAACCAACTAGAGAATAATTCAAGCCTACTCCAACATAGAATCTCTTAATTTTATAATTTTCAAAGCGGCAGATATCGCCAATAGCGATGCTTTTATCACAGAACAGTTTAAACGATCACAAAGAAATAGCACCATAGGCCTTTCTTTCCAAATGTTTAAATGATATCTTAAAAACGGAACTTGATGATAGTACTATTATCTTTAGCGATCACAAAGAAATCAGAAAGTACTTAACAATTCTCAGCAGCCAGACCAGCTGTCTGCATTTTCCCCATCAAACCACTTTTACAACACGGTCAACAGAGAACGAGACGAAATACACAAACCAACACAAAACATAAAACACAGACCCTAATGTATATTTTACTATAGCCCAATCTATTTATACGTCCTCCGAAAGAGGCTCATAGGTTGTTAGCAATTTTGAAAACGTTCTCCTCTAAAGAAGACTCATAGCTTTTTAAACAAAGTCCTTCCTAAGAGGCTCATATCCATTTAACTTTTTTTTTTTAAACGTTCTCTTCAAACAGAGACTCATAGTTTTAGCCATAATGAACAAAATATCTTTCCTCACAGATAACTAAGACTCCTGTTCTCAACCAAAACATATATATATCTAACCTAGGATATCCTTATGACAAATCACGCATGCACAGCCACACACAGCAAAAACACCACTCTCCACGCACACACTCTCTCTGGATCCTTCATTCATACTATTTTCCCTAAAGGCCCGCTTCTCCGCCGCTCATTTTCCTTCTTTCCTGTATCATTTCTTGTGCTCGTTTTCTGTTACCTGAGTAGTAGATATCAATGAAAGGCTGCTTCGAACATAATTCGTCAACCATGAATCGAGTGTGAGCCTACAATGAATTTTATTCTACAAACTCTCAACATCCTGGAACTTCCTAGCTCCTAACGCGTCCTGGAACTTCCTAGCTCCTAGCGCGTCCTCGAAAGCGCACCTAGTGTCCTGGAACTTCCTAGCTCCAATGTGGACCTCAAAATCGCACCTAATGAATTTCCAGGATTTACTCGGCCCATCTAGAAGGCCCTGACACACCAACGTCCTCACCATTGCCTCAAGTTGTCAGTTTCTTTGAGGGCGTTATTCCTCATAAGCGGCGTCCTAAATAATCAGTTTTTCTTTTTTCCTCTTATCCTCTTCTTCCTTTATCTTCCTTAAGCCTTCGCTTTATATTAAGCATTTGCTTTATATTAAGCCTTTGCTTTATTTTAAGCCTTTGCTTTATTTTCCTTTTATTCTTTTTATTTCTTTTATTTCCTCTTTTTATTTCCTCTTACTTCTCTATCTTCCCTTACTATGCTCACCTTCCCCCCTTTTTTTTTATTTTTACTTCAATTTAGTACAAAAGACCATCCCACACCGCAACACAGCACAGCAGCTGCACACACAGGTCTCTTTACAATGCGGCCCGACACACACACACACACACACAGCTCCCATGAACGACTGCCACTCCAAAAACGTGAGGAAACACTCACCCTAAAAGCCGGCCCTTGAAATGGAAGTCGCCCACCGAAGCCCCGCAGGCGATGCGTCCGTGGCCGTCAAAGCCGAACTTCGTGACGCCAGAATTTTGTCGTATATTGTTGCAGTGCTGCGCCGTCGAGGTGTGGAAAGGAATTCTGCTGACACTGATTCTTGATTATAAAAGGTTTTATTCAAATTCAAGATTTTCAGTACCAATTTAACAAACTCCTGCAGAGTTTGGAGAACAACCAACCCAATTCTTCCAATAAGTCGTTCTGCCTTTTCTTTGTGTGCGTATGGTATATATTCTGTGCATTGCATTAACATGATTGGGTCAGAACCGACCAATGATACCTTCTTATCTGGCACATCTCCAAATAAGGACTCTTCTGTCCAAGAGGGCTCTTCTGCTCATGTTAACAGTTTCCAGTTATTTCAGTAAAAGTAGGGTAAGGGTCAAAGGAATCCCTTACAAGAAAATCTTAAGTACAAATGTATATAAAGTTATGAACTGTTCAGATACCACAAAGGCACAAATAAAACGCTGATCAGCATTAAGCAGCTTCACTTCCCAAAAGTTGTTGTTCTACATCAATCCACGGCAACCTTAATTTACTTTTATTTTGTACATCTTTGCCCACTTTTAATGACTTGTCTTTTTTTTCCCCTTGTCTCTGCTGTGCTACTCTTTCCAATCCTCCCTCTTTGGTTTGCAGTTTTTTCCTCTCTTTGAATAAAAGACCCATCCCTCAGTGCCTGGCAACCATTCTGAGCACACATTCATGTGCTGAAAGAGTTGGACTAGGCCAGCTGACGCTGCTGAGACCACACACCAGGCATCATGGGAGAGTAGGGACAATAGAAAGGGAAATGGAGAAAGTAACATTGTTCATTGCTCGAGGGAGTCCTTGCATAGTGACAGAGAACGTGTGTGTGTGTGTGTGTGTTTTCTGGTGCCTTCGGGGCTGAAGAACTGGACCCAAAAATCCCCACCAACAGATAGCGAAGTTGCAAATACCTAAAAAATTGAGACGTAGGGATTCCAAATTGCTGTACCACATCCTCAAGGGAGTTCAATATGCCACCGAGATAAAGATCCCCCAGTTTGAAAATTCCGTTTTCTAACCAATCCATCCAAAAATGTGGGGATCTACCAATACATAACTTTGGATTTCGTCAAACACTTGATGAGAAATTTAGATATAGATCCAGTTCAAACAGCTGGGCCACTTTGGTCCAAACGACATTTAAGTGAGAGATTATCGGATGTGTTTTTGCCTCACCATACAGTTTAACCGACAGGCTTTGTAAGGGCGATAATGGAGCAAGAACAGATTGCTCAATACAATACCAGGGTGGGGCTTTCTCAGTAGCAAGTGACCAGTAGGTCAGATGCCTTAAGAAAATATACGGAGAAAATCAGATATCACGATATTCTTGACCAAATATCTCGATATCGATATTGCGGCGATATTCTAGGGTTGACAATTGGTGCTTTAACAAAATATCTTCACACTTAGATTTTAGATAAATAATCATCAGTAATGTGGACATAATGTCTAAGTGGGGAAAAGGCAAATAATAGAACAGCTAGAATAGTCTGGTAAGATCAGAAAAGTACATCACTTTACTGTAATGCAGCCTTTAAAACCAGGAAAAGACTAAACTTGTCATATCACGATATTATGATATCCAAAATCTAAGACGGTATCTAGTCTCATATCACAATATCGATATATCGCCCAGCCCTACAGTCCATATACATGTCCTTGTTACCCTGTCAAACCATTTTAAATATGACAGGGGAACCCCCAGAGGAAGACAACATTTGACAACATTGAACTTCCCTGCTATTGAGAGTCGCCCATCTGTTTACATCACAAGAGATTTTATTAAATAATGGATCAAATTAACTTTAACTAGGTCTTTTAACTGGGGAGGGAATAAGATATACAATACCTTGCTTTGGCCACTGAAATGCACCTGATCGGAAGGCGGGAACAGGGTACTGAGCTGTTAAAGATAACGCTTCTGACTTGGACCAATTTAACCTCGAAAATTTCGAGAGAGTCAATGATCCCGAGTAGACAGGGTATTGATCTGCTAGGTTCGGACACAGAAAGTGATATATCATCCACATAAAGCATACGTTTGTGCACTACACCTCCTACCATAACACCTGGGAAGTTAGTCTCCCCCCTTATGGCTGCTGTCAAAGGCTCTATGGCTAAACAAAACAACAAAGGAGAAAGAGGTGTGCCAAATAAGAGCACAATATTCAGAAATGAACCCGTTAGTTTGCACCACAGCCTCTGGGTGCTTATACAGCACCTTAATCCACTTTTAAAATATAGCCCCATTCATCCATTGCAAATGCCTTTTCGGCTTTGAGGGAAATAGCAGCTATTGAGGATTGTCTATCAGCTACAGACCATGCAATATTAATGAAACGCCTGATATTATCTGACAAGCTACACCCCCAAATAATCAGGTTCTGATCAGGATGAACTAGAGAAGTAATAACCTTATCTTATCTATTTGCTACATTTTTTGACATAATCTTAACATCTAACTACAGTAGGGATATTGGGCTGTAATTCTTACAGTCTCTTGGGTCTTTACCTTTCTTAGGAACCAAAGTTATCAAAGCCTGCCTAAATGTCGGTGGCAGTGTCCCCTCTCTATATACCTCTAACAGAAGTGGAACCAGTTTAGTTGCAAAACTCTTAAAAAAAATTCTGCTGTGAAGTAGAGCTGGGCAATATATCAATATTACATGTATATCGATATTGTGACATGAGACTAGATATCGTCTTAGATTTTGGATATCATAATATGGCATAAGTGTTGTCTTTTCCTGGTTTTAAAGGCTGCATTACAGTAAAGTGATGTCATTTTCTGAACTTACCAGACTGTTGTAACTGTTCTATTATTTGCCCACTTAGTCATTATATCCACATTACTGATGATTATCAAAAATCTAATTGTGTAAATAATATTTTGTGAAAGCACCAATAGTCAACACTACAATATCGTTGTGGTATCGATATCGAGGTATTTGGTCAAAAATATTGTAATATTTGATTTTCTCATTATCGCCCAGCCCTACTGTGCCCCTACCATCGGGCCCTGGGGCCTTACCCACAGGCAGGGCCCCCATTATATCTTTAATTTTCTCTATAGTCAAATCTGCATCAAGGATTTCTCTTTGCTCTTCTGTCAGTTTGGGAAGCCCTAGTGGCTCTATGAAGGAACACATTTCTTCATCAGTAAAGGTAGATAATGACCTATAGTTATCAGTGTAAAAATCTTGTTAATATCTACAGTTGCTGTAAAAACATCTCCAGAATTGGATCTAACTGCAGAAATAGTGGAAGCTGATTCCCTCGGTTTTATGTATCTAGCGAGTCATGTTTCCTATTCTTTCTCCTGATTCAAAATAATTTAAAATCATTCATCAGTTTTTAAAATTTGGATCATGCAACAAGGCAGACATGCTTGGTTCATTTGGGAAACAATTGTAAAGATTAACAAATAATTTGTTTACAGCATTTACTATCTAACTGGGACGTTTTGGGACCGATTTTGCTATGGACAAAATACACACGGCGATACACTGATAAGAGCAAATTACGTTTAATCATGTATTTATCTAATATAAATTACTTATGTTACTGAATTTGTATATTTGTTTAGTTCATTTCAATTTATTTAATATTGTATGTGGCGTTTTCTTTTGCGGGCTGCAACCAAAGCTTAGTCCGCCCAAGGCTATTGTGATTGGATTAAAGAAATGCAAACAACCCAGAGAGTTTTGGTCTCTCCTAACCTGGAATTTATGTGTGGAGGAGCCAGACCTTTCTCCACAGCGTTGTGGAGATCTGTCAATGCGAGACAATGTGCAACAATTTGTTCTGGCTCAACAAATGTACGTTGCATCATCATGTGTTACACAAACTCTGAACTCTCTGTACTTGCAATGTGCACACAACAACTTCTGTCAGAGGAATTCTTTGGAAAAATGTACTTTTGTACTTTTTAATGTACTTTTTTCTTCTTTTGCTTTTTTCTAGGTCTGTACGGTCTCCCAAAGAGGAATGGTAAATTAAAGGACATCAGCCACTTTGATGCGGCCTTCTTCGGAGTCCACCCCAAACAGGCCAACACCATGGACCCCCAGCTCCGTCTCATGCTGGAGATTGCCTACGAGTCTATCGTAGATGCAGGTGAGAAAAATGGCAAGCTTCAAAAAAGCTTCAGTACTGAATATCAATGGACAGTTATATAAGTGAAAGTGGGTAGGAAAGTTGGGAAAGCAATACAGTAAAAGTTGCTGGACTGAAGTGACTGACTTGCCTTTTGTGTTCTCTTTGTTAACTTTTTTCAAGTCTCTGTCTGTTAGTTTAAAAAAGAGCTTATTATCTGAGTGAGGATACCTGATGAAATACTGACTGAATGGTTTAAAAAAAACAATAAAATGTTATGATGCAGGACTGAACCCAGCCACACTGCGCGGCAGTAAGACTGGCGTCTACATCGGAGTTAGTGGCTCGGAGGCTGGTGAAGCGTTTAGCAAAGATCCAGAGGAGCTCCTGGGCTACAGCATGACTGGCTGCCAACGTGCCATGTTGGCCAACAGACTCTCCTACTTCTTTGACTTCAACGGTATGCACACACAGCCAGCTTTAACATCAGTTTCATTCTTTGGCCAAACTCTGAGATGGAGTCCCGTTAATTCGAGTGGATGATGCTCATCCAGCACATGTCAAATAAGTCCTATCTCCTCCTGGTTTGCTTCCATGTTGTGCATTAATATTTTTCTTCTCATCCCAAACTTGACAGACTTAACATTACATCTTACACATGAAAAAATTGCTTTAAGGTGTCTCTTAAATGTTGGACTACTTTTATATCTGGTATTCTCTCTTCTTAATTTGCGGGCCTAGAACTGACCTAAACCATGGCAATAATTTGTTTGTCAGTATAGCAGTGGTTGCTCTGCATTAGTACACATCTGGATCCAATGCTGCTACCATGTGGCCAGATATCGTTCAGCTTAGAGCTCCTGTAATGCAAGCCACTAGAAAGTTTTTATTCATCCTAGGTTTAAGCTGATCTGTCAGCCTCCCTTTCCAGTCATCACCGGATTTAGTGCATGACACATTAGTTTTTTTTTCACATGCCATACTGCTGTCCTGTAATTGATTGCCAAAGTATTTTCCCACAAACTGTCATAACTCTTTTACCACATTGTGCATTGCCAAAGTATTTTCCAACAAACTGTCATAACACATTGTGTTGTTCGAACCAATGATAGATACACATATACATGGACATATAGTTACAGTTACAGATCCTGTATTTGATGGTATTTAGTAGAGATGCACCGATAGACCGGCCGGCGACCGGAATTGGCCGGTTTTCACGTGCTTGGCCATGACGGCGACCGGCAGGTCATTCTGACATATGCCGATTTCATGCCGGTCTATGCTACAATTAACTGACAACATAAGTTATACGAGTTACAGTTCTCAAGGACGTACGCACGCACGCACGCACACACACACGGACGCGACAGCACAGTCTCTTTTTCCTTTCTCTCAACTTTTCCGCCGTGTGTGGCTCGTACCGCTCGCGGTGTGAAGCGCGTGTCCACGCTATTCTTGAACATGTAGGAACCTCGTGAATTAACCTGCAACATGTCAGCTGTTTGGAAATTCTTCAGCGTGTGTGCAGAAGATAACAAGTTTGCAATATACAACACCTGCAAGGACAAAGTAGGGCGTGGAGGGATGACACCAAAAACCAAAATCACATTTTTTTTTGTTGGATATTGGATGTGAAAAGAAGGAAATGGTTCTAACATTGCACTTTAGATGTGTGTGAATTTCCCACACCAGGAGTAATTTATATAGTTCTATTTTATAGTGATCCACTATCTATTCAAACATTTTTCTATGTTCTGTGCAAAATGTTACATTAAAGAAAAGATAGAAAATAAATATTTGTGTGTGCTGTAAAGTGGTTAGAAAAAATGAAATCGGAATCAGCTAAAATCGGTATTGGCTGGCCTAACTCAAAGAAAATCGGAAATTGGAATCGGCCTAGAAAGTTGTAATCGGTGCAGCTCTAGTATTTAGCCTTTTTGTGGAACAACAGGAACTTAATCAGTTTGGATGAACATAACTTACTGGTCATTGGTTCGTCTCACTTTTGTACAACTTTGTACAAATAATCGTATGCGTAGCTGCAAAAATTCCACTAATT
This sequence comes from Zingel zingel, assembly GCA_023566125.1. NCBI lineage: Eukaryota > Metazoa > Chordata > Actinopteri > Perciformes > Percidae > Zingel > Zingel zingel. Next base: position 14,085,245 of record CM042334.1, read on the forward strand.
TTTTTGCTTTATTGCTAACATTAACATGATTGTCTATCACTAAGTGTATTTTCAATCAGACCTGGAAGTAGATGCAGATTGATATATTCAAAACCTTTGCTGTTATCAAAATTGATTTAGACTATTGTTCACCTTTTGCAGAGATGTACTGTACCCTGTTCAGTGCTGGTGCTTACTAAATTGAAGTCATTGTAATTAAGTCAACTTGAGCCTTTTCACATTTTGAATGCCCTCATGTACTCTTCAATATCCTTTTCTGCATATGTGGTTTCTAGCTCTAATCCACCCTCCTCTTCTCTAGGCCCCAGCACTGCCATCGACACAGCCTGCTCTTCTAGCTTGCTGGCTTTAGAGAATGCCTTCCAAAGCATTCGCCAGGGCCACTGTGATGCTGCTTTGGTGGGAGGGGTCAACCTGCTGCTCAAGCCAAATACCTCGGTGCAGTTTATGAAACTGGGCATGCTCAGTCCTGAGGGGACCTGCAAGTCCTTTGACTCATTAGGTAACAGAAAGTTGGCTGGGGACAGTTCTCTTATTTTCCCTTGTTTACTGTCATCTCTCCACCATCTCTTACTATCTAATACAGACATTAAATACCTTCAGGCAGGAGTCCTCACAGTACTTGCAGTGCTGGACCTCGACTAGCTTGCTCATTATTTTTTGTCATTATCATTAAAATGAATAAAAGTATTATTAAACATACATTATTTGTGTATAAAACTGACAAAAATAAATAGCATTTTCTGCTTTTTGGCACTACAAGAAAGAATTCTGCTTTAGGTCCCCTTTGAAATATTGTACAACACTCTTAAGCAAATTTCTGTATAAGCAGCAGTGTTCTCATTAGCACAACATTTATCTTAAAACTTGTTTCTCTTTCATCACTATTTGCTTAGAAGCTTATTCGTATTGATTTAACTGTGTATTATTTACACTTGTTGATGGTGTGTGTGTGTGTGTGTGTGTGTGTGTGTGTGTGTGTGTGTGTGTGTGTGTGTGTGTGTGTGTGTGTGTGTGTGTGTGTGTGTGTGTGTGTGTGTGTGTGTGTGTGTGTGTGTGTGTGTGTGTGTGTGTGTGTGTGTGTGTGTGTGTGTGTACCAATATAACATTTTTATTTCTATAATTTTCATGGCCAGGAAATGGATACTGCCGTTCTGAGGCAGCAGTGGCAGTGCTGCTGACCAAGCGGTCTGTGGCTAAAAGGGTCTATGCCACAGTGGTCAATGCTGGCAACAACACAGATGGATACAAAGAGCAGGGTGAGGAGGCACACACAGCCTGTTAACTCCAAACGCATGCAGTGACACCTGATCACTGTATCCAGTATAAGTTTTTCACTGAACCTCTAATGATAATCAAGTAAGATGGCAGATGATAGGGGTTGTCAGGATTTTGATTTTAAATCGAAAATGAATCGAAATGAGCTTTTGATTTTGACTATCGAAACATTTTGCCTTCCCTGTGAGTTATGAGATATGTAAACAAACAACTAAGGTAAAGCCTGTGGGCACTGACGGGACTTCATCATGCCTAAGGTACACATTGTTAAACTAATGGTGCATTCATTTGCTCCCATAAATGTTGCAAAGAACCATTATGCTATCTAGCTTTCAGGATGAACAATTTTTATTTTTTAAACAACATACAACAAAAAACTTCCTGGACATTATCACAGGACCGTAGGACATGAAGTAATTGGCCGTCCTCTGTCTTACATTTCCAACAATTTGGTGTCTTTCAGACCAATTCTAAACAATTTGGAGGGAGTCCAATAGAAGCGATGCATAATCTTGAACTGAATGAGGCACACCCTCCCATGACATAGTTTTAATGTTCCTACATATTCTGTCCCACTCTACATCATCCAGTGTAAAATTCAGATCCCTTTCCCATGTCGTCTTCAGAGCTGACCAGGCTCCATCCCCTAGTTTCTGCATAAGCATAGAATAATACCCATAAGCCTCATGACCTATTCCATATTTCAACACCTTATCTAAACATTCTGGTGCCTTCGGGGCTGAAGGACTGGATCCATTTCCACCAACAAATAGGGATTCCAAATTACTGTACCACATCCTCAAGGGATTTTAATATGCCACCAAGATACACCAGTATGACAATTCCCTTTTCCAACCAAACCCTCCAAAAAATGGGAGATCTACCAATACATGCTGTAACTATTATGGTTATGGTTTGCTTTGGTTTCCTCAGGTGCAATCATTCCCATGGGGTGGCTCAACTGCTTTGACCTACTGTTTGCAGTAAGGGATTATTACCAACATTTCAGGTGCACTCACTATGGGTTTTACCTCCATATTAGTCTGCCTCAATGGATATACATTGCTGGGATAAACCCTGATATCCAGTGGTCTCTCGCATGCTGGATGTCCACCTCCTTCCGATATCCGCTTTCTATTTTGCAAGGGAAGTAGCTGCATCCAGAGCTTAGCCACAGTAGGGCTTATGATTTTTATTTTTCGTTTTTTAAATACAAACAAGCCAGAGTGACAACCCATCCCCTATCCCATAATGGATAAGTGCTGTCTGGCAGTGTGAGACTACCTCAAAAGTTATTTAGATCAATTGGATAAGCTTTGGCTCACCTGACTGCTCATGTTTCTTGACTTGTTGGAACTCATTTTAGTGATGTCACTGCATTTACTGGGCCAGACATTCAAAAATAAAATTAATGTTGTAATAAATCCTAGTTTTCCTTAAAGCAATATTGTTGCATAGAGAACAACAACAGTTGAAAGAAAATTTCAATAGCACCTTGAATTGCACGCATTTTTTTAACATCACGGTAAGGTGTTTATTGGGTTACATCTCAGAAACGGCAATCAAAAAATGAAATGCGAACTTGTGAAGGTCTGTGATGTGAATGTGTGAGAACAGTAGCAGTTACCAAGCAGTTACGGTATGATGTAGCATACTTGTCCTGACACATTCCTCTTGGTCCCTCAGGTGTAACGTTTCCTTCAGGTGAGATGCAGCAAAGGCTGGTTCGTTCTCTTTACCAGGAGGCAAATATAACTCCTGAGCAGGTGGAATACATTGAAGCCCACGGCACAGGAACAAAGGTCAGTGCAGTCTAGTCTAGTTTCTTAATCACACTTTCAGCCTGTTTTCAGTGTCGGTCTTTGCATAATAAGACAGATAATTGATTAGAAAATGAAAAAGTGACCTTCGCACACACACTTCTAATGTTACTTACAAGAAGGGGTTACCTTTGTAGCATCTCTGCTCTCTATGTGCAGGTTGGCGACCCACAGGAAGTAAATGGCATTGTCAGTGTGTTCTGTCAGTCAAAGCGAGAGCCTCTGCTCATTGGCTCCACCAAGTCCAACATGGGCCATCCCGAACCGGCTTCTGGTCTGGCTGCCCTGGCTAAGGTGAGAATGTCAGCACTCCTGTTATTGGCTGCTCAGAAGATTCAAAACGGCAACATCCTTTTTACATTTAAGTTTTATTTCAATTGCAATTTTTTATTGATATGTTATATTCAGACCACGTCTGGATCAAAGTGTTGTCTAATTTAATTCCCATTTGCTCACCTGCTTTATGTAAAAGTGTTTTGTTCAATTAATTATCCATGCACTTTCACTCATGCCAAATGAGTGAAAATATAAGGACTGAAACAGCTGATCTGATTATTTTTGTGGTTGGACACTGTTGATGAAATATTGTTTTAGACTGATCAGCAAGAGAGGAATCTACCATTTTTTACAATGTAAAATTGGCTCATTCGCAATGTTACATTCAGTTTATTAAGCTGATTTATTTTCTAAAGAAAGGAAGCTGGGCATCTTCGACACCAAATCAACTAAAGATTGATAATGAGCTATTTTGTTATTTCAGCCTTAAAACTCTGTATCTTGTCTGTTTTTACTTTATTGGTTGTTTTTCCATCCTACACATAGGTGTTGCTTTCTTTGGAGCGAGGATTTTGGGCTCCCAACCTGCACTTCAACTCTCCTAACCCTGACATTCCAGCCCTTACCGATGGTCGGGTTCAAGTTGTTGACCGACCTATTCCCATACGAGGCGGCATTGTAGGCATCAATTCCTTTGGATTTGGAGGTTCAAATGTTCATGTGATCCTTCGTCCAGCTGAGAAACCAGCATACGCGAATGCACTGCCCAGGACAGTTCCAAGGGTGCTTCAAGCCTGTGGTCGTACAGAGGCCGCCGTGAAGGCCGTGCTCCAAAAGGGGAAGGAACACACTGCAGATGACAGCTTCCTGTCTTTGCTGAATGAGGTGTCAGGTGTTCCTACTGCCAGCATGCCCTACCGAGGCTTTGCTTTGATTGGCTCTCAGAGTGACGTCATGGAGGTGCAGCAGGTGCAGGCCACTGCCAGGCCACTCTGGTACATCTGTTCAGGTGAGTCACCAAACGAAAAGTTGGATGAAATACAGATTTAAACGTACAATATGTAACTTTCTGCCGCTAGGGTTCTCTCAACCAAAACAATGGATTGTAAACACAGACTTTTGATGATGATGGGAAGTTGCGTGGAATTATGGGAGTTGTGGTTTTTATTGTTAAAACACCATCGCTGGTTAGAATGCATTCAAGTTTATTCACGTTGCATTTAGTAACGTTTATTCATGTCATTCTAATAAAATAGCTGCGTTTTCCCCAACATAATTATGTTTTTCTTGATTCGATCTGTATTGTTAGCTGACCAGTTAGGTAGTGAGCCACACTATCGCAATATATTTCACGTCAATTTCACCTTTTGGATGGTTTCAACGACGGGCAAACGGGGTTTTTTGTAACGTCAGCTAGCTACTCAACGAGGCTGAGAGACTGGTGTGGGTGGGGATTGCCAGGGGAATCTCTGGGATGGCGAGGACTTTCGATGACCGTTGTGTAGCAGCAGAACATCTCCAAGCTGCCCAGAATGATCTCCCCCTTCACTTTTCTGTAATCTTAACTATTAATTTTGGTGCTTAACCCACCTTTTGTCGGGTTGATTTAGCTAACTGTAAAGACAGCTACGTTTTTCGGCACGAACACCGGTAGCGCTAACGGAGACATGGCTAACGTTGTGGATGGCCGCTGTTGTGACTGTTTCCCGACGCTTCATTAAACTGCCATTAGCGTCATTGGCACCTGGCACTGGAGTTAAGTCCTGGCCGGGTATGGATTGCTGTAATGGTAATGGCTGGCTGCTAGCTGGCTGGGGGCTAACGGTAGCTAGCTATTGCTACATGTACCGGGACTGTTGTCAGCTCTCATACCGAATGAAGTCTCTTTGCGCCGGGGAATGAGGCAGACAGACCAGAGTGTGCTAGCTGGCTAAATTGGCATTAGATTAGTCATCTATCTATAGGTTAACGTTACTGGTGAACTCATTCGTGGGTTAGCCCAGTGCTGCTTTTATCCGTGGTCAAAACAATCATACTACTAATAACTTTATGAGTATGTTGAACGATGTTGTACCCCTATAATGTTATCCATCAAGCATTAGCATTAATGTTAGCTACTTGTCAACCAGCACATTGTAGTAACGTTAAGCTGGATCGATATTGATATGTATCAATAAATAAGATCTCTGCTGTATTACTGTGTTGCAAAGTGGCATATAATTAATCACAAAATGATTTCTTGGCAGAAAAAGCAGTATTACCGTTACCAGTATTTTTTTCTGTGACATTGTATGATTTACAATTACTCTCGAACGTGTCATCTGGGTGCCAGTGTTTTGACGGAAGTTCCGAGTAACTAGAGGGTGAAAGGTTATATGACGCCACTGACAGGCGACTAAAGGAAACGCCCCGTGTCAGAAATAAAATAACAGATTTCTCTGGGTTTGACATTTGGTGGAAACATTTGGGATAGTGCAAGTACACAACTCAAAAAAATATATAACATAGGTCTGGTTGTTTTATGACATTTTAATGCAGAAATGTTACATATTGTACCTTTTAAGTTTTTTTTTTTATTATCTATAGAGCAAGATGACTTTAGTAGAAAGAAATCTCAATGAAAAAAGTTAACAGTTCAGTTTGTGGATTATCATTACTGTCCGGACACAGTTTTTTGGAAAGAGTTGTTACTCTTGTGTAATTTTTCAACACTGTGTAACACAAATTAAATTCCATTCACGTTCATTGTATGTGGGGAAAGCATTAAACATTTCTGTAGAACTGAGTAGAATTAATTGTATGTGCCTTTTTAGTCTACTGGAATGTTTGGCATATTCCATTTTATAGATATTTAACATTGATATGAATTTTTATTTACTATCTTATTACTATTTCCTGCTCAAACAATAACTGGGACAATGGGACTGTTGATATATTCAAATCTCCTCAGACACATTCATTTCAGTAAATGGATTTGTTGTGTGACTGTTTATTGTATTAATAGGTATGGGAACACAGTGGGCAGGTATGGGCCGCAGTCTCATGCGGCTGCCAGACTTCAGAGAGTCCATTCTGCGATCAGATGCAGCACTGAAGGACACCGGCCTGGTTGTGTCTCGCCTACTCATGGACGCAGATGATGCCACTTTTGAAGACACTGTTCATGCTTTCGTTGGCCTCGCAGCCATACAGGTAGTGTGGAGACGGTTAGATGTGGGAACCCTGGCAAATTGGTGTCATTTTGATATGAACTACAGGGTAGAGCTCCTCACACAAAGTGCTAATATAAATATTTGTATTTGTGTATTTGTATTTAGATATGTTATTTTATGTAGTTTACCAAAGTTACAGATTTGGAATCTAAAAACCACCACAGGTACCTCTGAGCTTACTGATATCCTGTTACATCTCAAAGATGATATCTCAAGGGGTTGTTGATGATGTTAATAAATAACTTTAGACATGCAAATTTGAAAATACCCTAAAACATCAGCAACCGCAAGAGCACCACCATCAACAACCAACATTTTTAGCTTTATTGTATCCAGCTAAAATGTATGTGTGTTCTGTGGCTCCTTACAGATAGCTGAGATCGACCTTCTCACTAAGCTTGGTCTGCATCCTGATGGCATCGTTGGACACTCAGTGGGAGAGCTGGCCTGTGGCTACGCTGACGGCTCCCTCAGCCATAGTGAGGCCATCTTGGCTGCTTACTGGAGAGGCCGCTGCATCAAGGAGGCCAACCTTCCTCCAGGAGGCATGGCTGCAGTTGGTAAGTGCAGTGATTCTGTACCACATTTCAACAGCTGGTTTCATGAAATATGCACACTGTCTAGTTTGGTTTGAAAACCTCTTCTAAGTCTAAGTACTGTATGTCCACTGTTTGTCTGTGAGTATGTTATATTTATTTTTTAAGTTCTACAATCCATTTGGAGGAACCAGTAAGGATTTAAAAAATATATATTTAAGCTTGAATACATCTTCAGAAATGGAAGAAAAAAATAGTGAAGTTCTTAATGGCCTGGGAACAAGGGTTTAATAGTTTCACATTTCTATGATGTTGACTTTATTTTTACCTGTTGAAGTTTTTAACCCTTGCGTTGTCTTCCCGTCGACCATGCACTTGTTATGGTTTGTTTTGCCTGTTTATAAAACATGAAGTAAAAAATTATCACCAATTCTGTATTAAATCTTCTTGGCCATGTTCATTCCAACATATTACCACTAGTTTTACACTTTTTGGAATTCATGGTCAATAAACATCATGTATATAAAATTATACCAAATTCTTTAGTTTAAAACCCTCTGAGGTCTAAGCCATTTTTTGCATATTTAGTTGGTCTCCTTGTGTAATAATGCTTGTATAATCTCAACCCTGTGAGAACAATAATGACCATTCCTTTTGGCTTTTGAAAAGTGTTCTTCTAGGTGTTTAGAATCAGGGGAAACAAACATAAACTCTGTATCTAACAAAAACAAAAACTATTTAGGTTATTTCCCAGAAAAGTCCATACGCTTATATCCCAAAATGTTAGTTGTGTCATCTCTAATTCATGTTCTGCCTGCTATCAGACATCAGTAGGCCAAATCACACTAATTTCAGCTTCCAGGCCTGCAGGGGTCCTCCTAGCCTGTCTAATAGAGGAGACACACCAGCCCGATAATCGGGCGTCGGACAGTCTGGCGAGGTCGGTGACTTGAGTCTGTTCGGTGTGTCCCGTGCCGTCGTCCGTCCGAGGAGCCGTCGGCCTTCATTTGGGCCGACCCAACATGTTCAGCCTATTTCTCGCTTAAAATGTTTTCAGAAACACGTTTCGGTGAACTATTTTAGTACAATATGAGATTGTATTCTGAACAAGCTGCCATGACAGTCTGGCTGTTGAATTTCTGGAGAAAGAAGAACCACAGCTGCCGGTTTTCATTTTCTGGGAAACAATCGGACTGTTAATGGAAACAATACAGAGCAGCGCCGCCTGCTGCTATGGAGACGTATTACATTTCGCGCACGCGCATACACTGAATCAGCCTGTTCTCATGAACCCTTTGTTAAAAAAGCTGAGAAAACCTAAGCACTGTAATTCGTAAGCATTCCACGTATTTTTTTGCTGTATGCACCACATTGACGTCCGATGTATAAGAATGCGGCTGGCTGCGTCGGAAAAACACAAAGGTTAAAACACAGGACTTTCATGCCAGAGTTCACTTCCCGGGGGGGAACCAAAGAGTTTTATCCAGGAAATGTGTGTTCCTTGGGAGTGTATTAATCCAAACCGCGATCTTTTTCCTAATCTTAACTAGTCGTTTTGGTTTCGTCATGGTGAAATGCTCATTTTGTGGACTCAATTTAACCATAATCCCCGCTGAAAATTAGCACAAAGTTACAAGTTACAAAGTTACAAGTTACAAAGTAACGCGTTACTGTAATTCCACTACTTTTAGCGGTAACAAGCATGTAACTAAATATTTTTTCTCATCAAGTAACACAATTACATTTACTGAAATTTAAATGAGTTTGTTACTCGCGTTACTCTCTTTTGTGATAAATGAACGCTTGCAGACAAGAAGACAGACAGGCCTACTTTAGCTGCTTCTGAGCTAACCTCGCAGGACCTTATGGTAGCGCAATGATACACCAATCGAACAATGAACATTAAACCACAGCATGGCCAATAGTACGGATAGAATGAGCTTTCTCTCCAAGTATGGACAAGTATGGGCATTGTAAAATGATAACGAAGGAGGCAGTTTAGGCATTTAGTCTTCTTTACTCTGAACTCCCGATGCAATTAACAAGTGAGCAGTGACACACACTTTTTGAGTGTTACCGTATATATCACAGTATATGCGCAGGCGCATTCTAACTACTATGTCTAACTATATGACAGACATTACTTTTCACTCGTCGAAATAAATTAAAGACAAAAATGTAGTGGTGAGTTGTTTATGTGCAGGTGTAAAGAACCTATCCACATCTAAGAGTAGCAATTCAAATCTTATGAAGCACCTGTTGAAGCAACACTCTTCGATAAAGCTAGTAGCGAAACACCCCAGCCCTACGGATGCTGAAGGCGCCACTCCATGCAAACAACCAAAGCTAGATTTTATACAGATTGTAGTGCATCCGATAAGCCAGGCAGAGCTGAATAAATTGATTGCTAGGTATACTGTAGGCCAGTCACTTATTATTTGAAACCTAAAAAAAGTATAAAAGAATCACTTCTACAATAAAGAACGGGGCATGGAAGTTCTCATTCAGTTCTGTGTATTTTCCTTAAACAGGTCAAGTAAACCTAAATTACACATATACAAAATAATAACATGTTTTTTGGTTTGTTTTTATGGATTTATTTATTTAGCATTTATTTTACTTTTGTGCTTGCTGTCTGTGTTTCAGGGTTAACCTGGGAGGAGTGTATGGCTCAATGTCCTAAGGGAGTGGTCCCAGCCTGCCACAATGCTGAGGACACTGTCACCATCTCTGGTCCTCAGGTCAAACATTCTATTAGACTTTGTCGTTTGTAGAGAACATGAACCAAAGTCTGATACCACTGAACTTGCTTTATGCCTGGAAAGTTTTAATTTCCATTTGCTCACATTTTTGTATTTAAATAAAGGGTAACACTTTATTAGAGGTGTTTATAAGACTGACATGACACTGTCATTATTATGACACGACATCTGTCATGAACATGGAGTCATTTTGAGTGTTCATGACTGTTGTCATTAAGTGTCATTCGATAAATCATGACACTTTTAATGCAAAGTTAGCATTGTCCGAGATGTCTTTGTTATGACAACTTGACATTAATGAAGACAACAATCTCTGTGTAATGACAACTTGACATTAACCTAGACAACATAACCTGTCATAAATATTTTTCTTTAAAAACTATTTAGCTTTATGTGTTAACATTACATTAAATTGTCATTAAGAGGATGTCTTTTACATTGGTTGTCATGAGAGCATTATATGTCATGAATTTTTCCTTGACTTCAAGAAAAGTGAAACAATTTGAACCTGTCATGAAGTTTGATTTCATCATCGAATGCTTATATGATGGCGTCATGAATAATATCCATAACCTCAAGTAAAGTGGAACAATTTGGACTTGTCATTGAGATTTCTTAAAAGTTATAAGACCATTTTGACGACAGTGAATGCAGTACCGAGGTGATTTAATGAATTTTGAACAGGTAACGTTAGCTTTAGGCTTATTGGGGGGGGGGGGGAACTCTTGTGTAGTGTATTCTCGGTTGAAAAACTGGTCTCCACTTTGTTTGGTCCCATCCATCTAGCCATGGTCAACGACACCAAAAGCTCTGTTAACGGCTAATGCCGAGCAAATTTGATGGTGAAGATACTCCTAAACCTAACCAATCAAACCAACGAAGGCAACGAGTAGGGAAGGACTTGTCACAACGCAGATATTGATTAGCGTTTACAGTAGCCAATAGCGTTAAGCTGGGTTTCCGCCAGGCAGTTTCAGAGCGATTCAATCAGATTCAATTCATTCCACCATGCTAGCGCTTTAGCTAGCTGAGTCGGTGTCGCCAGACCGGGGCTAAAAACAGCCTCTGAGATTTATGGAGGAGGCCAGTTTACGACAGGGAATGCACTAACGTTACCGAAATGGTTTCCTTTCCGGGTTTAGGTCTTTGCAGCCCAGGGCTGAGTCAGCTAGCTAATTGGACATCTGTAATGTTACAGCTAACTGAGCTAACGGCAGCTGACTATAGTTAGCAACAAGTCCAAAACTCAATAAATCGCCTCGGTACTGCATTCACTGTCGTCAAACTGGTCTTATAACTTTTAAGACATTTTAATGACAAGCCCAAATGGTTCCACTTTACTTGTGGTCAAGGATGTTATTCATGACACCGTCATATAAGCATTTGATGATGAAATCAAACTTCATGACAGGTCCAAATTGTTTCACTTTACTTGAGGTCAAGGAAAAATATTCATGACACAATTATAATGCTCTCACGACAGCAAATGTAAAAAAACAACCTCTTAATGACAGTTTAATGTAATGTTAACACATAAAGCTAAATAGTTTATTAAGATTTGATAATTGGGCCTGTCATGACATATTTATGATGTCTAGTTTAATGTCAAGTTGTCATAACAGAGATTTTTGTCTTCGTTAATGTCAAGTTGTCATGACA
>CM042334.1:14101787-14106787 GCA_023566125.1 Zingel zingel
TTAGTTTTTCTAAAATTATACTTTAAAAAAATCCCAATATATCGCCTTACGCACAGTATCGAAATATGTTGCAATATATTGAATCGTGACCCATGTATCGTGATACGTATCGTATCGCCAGATTCTTGCAAATACACAGCCCTACTAAATTATGTGTTACGAAATTACCAGACTGCTTGGTGAAAACAAGGCTTTAGAATGATTTTTTTATGCACCTCTTTAGTATCAACGTGGATGGTAACAGCCTCTGCCCAGTGGTGAAGTATCCTGTGCCTGTTGGTACCCCTCTCATCTCCCCCTTGGTACAGTGGGACCATGCCCAGACCTGGGATGTCCCCAAGGTAGAAGATTTTTCCTATGGCTCAGGAGGATCCAATTCTGCGTTTGTCTATAATATTGGTAAGAAATGGACATCCAAAATAAAAAGCAGTTCTTCATCTGCCTTCTTGTGTAATATTTAAAAAAAAAAGTTAAACCGTGCATTCTTATTGTATTTGATCACTTGGTGTGCTCTGTGTCCAACTCTTCTTTGTCCAACAACAGACATGAACCCAGAGTCTACAGACTACTACCTAATTGGACACTGCATTGATGGGCGTGTCCTGTACCCAGCGACGGGTTACTTGGTGCTGGCCTGGCGTACCTTGGTGAGAAGTCTGGGGGTTGTAATGGAAAGCACACCTGTAATCTTTGAGGACGTCACAATCCACAGGGCCACCATCCTGCCAAAAACTGGTAAGAGCAGAGTAGAGCAGCAGGGGTTTGAGCCTGTGGAGTAATTCTTTTATTGTTATAGACTGATGAGCCTCTGATTGCCTCTCTGTCTTCTCTCTTCCCTTTCTGTTCCTCTCAGGCTCTGTCCAGTTAAAGGTACATCTTATGCCTGCCACCAACAAGTTTGAGGTTTCAGAGAATGGAAACCTGGCTGTCAGTGGTAGGTAGTTTTTGTACATACAGTGTTTTTGACAGTGCAAATAAACAGGGCAGTTTCTGGACATGGTGGTCCCAGTCCCAGAAATTCACAGGCAACCCTGGGAGGACTGATGTTTTTTATTAGTTGGACCTAAAAAAGTCTTCTAGAATATGTGTTGTGCACTGACGAAAAAAAATGTATAGTTATTCAAAATTCTCCAAATGTCAACCAAGCCTAAATTCTTACACATCCTCTGTAATGTGAGAGAGGCTCTGGGGGCTGAGCATGCTGCAACCCCACTGTAGTCCAGAACTGGATCCATTATCAAATTGAATAATATTGTGGTTTCCTGCAGCTTGTAATTTATTTTCCAAATCTATAAAAATGCCTGATCATCTACATTCAGTGCATATATGTTAGCCAGAATTAGTTCTTGCCCTTGTATTTCAGCCACGATAATAACTCAACAACTTAACACAACTGAATCCCAAATGCTCACAGAATGTGAACCTGAACAATGCACAGTTCAACTCCATTAAGAGTCCGTAATCCGTTCTCACTTCACAGGGTCCGTTCCCCGTGCACTGGGGAAAAAACAACCAACCAGAGTAATACAAAAGGAAATATGTCCAAGTAGGATCCCAGCCGATGTCTCTCACATTGGCACCAGTCCGTTCCATGAGAGAGCTGAGAAAAAAGAAAAAAAGGCAACAAAGCCATCAGCAGAGGCTGCACATCATTATAAATCCCTCGCCGACAAATCACTCTTTTCTATGAATGCCATCGCCTTTCGTGGGCATTCAACCCCAGCCTTGGCTTCTATTTTAAGTTTTGCAGCATACAGGATTCGGGAATCTCACCTCTCACTCATGAAGCTTTTTCTTATCTGTGTCGTTCTGGAGAAGTCTGAAAATAGCATTATGTTGTTATTCTGCCAGGATAACTTGCCCTTACCCCTTGCCTCCTGCAACACTAGGTCCGGTCCGATGAGCTTAGGAATCTCATCAGAAAGGTCCTGGGTCTGCCTCTTGCCTGGGGCTGCTGGACGGCGGGTTTGTGTGCACGCTCAATCTCAATCTCTCCCTATGTCTCCAGCAACTCCCGAATCAGCTCCCCCAAAATCTTCCCTACCCCTCAGGGATGCCCACAAAACGGACATTATTGCATCGGAATCGATTTTTAATAATCTTAAATTTTTTCCCAAAGCATATCCACTTCTCTCTTGCAAGCGGCAGGATCATCCCGTCTCTCCCTCTCGGCCGCATCTAAACTCTCCACATGTCTCTCAACCTGATTCATCCTGGTGACCAGGCCGGAGAGAATCGACTACCATCAAAAAAATGTAACTTCGAATTTCCTTTCAGACCTTTTTGCTCAGCGGAGATTTTCTCTAGTGCTGCGGATATTTTACCAATATCCGCCGGCCTGTTCCTTTTCTGCCACAGTCACAGCACTGGTGCCATTTTGACCTTTTCCAGCCACGCCTCCACCACGGAGCATATGCTGCTTAATATCTTCGCCAGCCACTAACTTTTTAGATTTTGACATTTTCGGCATCCGGTTTCTTGTTCCGGTGGAGCACAAATATCTTTTGTCAGAATCTTGAAAAGGATAAATACAGCAGTCCACTATACGGAGCTCATCCTTACCCAACTAGTTCGCCATTAGGTCACGTGACACCTCATCTAATGCAGTTTTACAGTTTTATCATCATATAATTTGTTTTATCTTTTATTGCTGATGCTGAATTGCCTTTAGCCTACAAATGTAACTTAAACTTAAAGTTACCTTTTAATGAATTGGTGTTTAAACTTCACCTGTGGAAACTGACTTCACCTTCAGAGGCTAGGGGGCAGCTCAGTTGCTCCAGTCTTTGTCGGGATGAAGGGCCACCGCAGCAGACTCACATATATATATGTGTGAACCAGATTATGAACGCCGTTCTGCACATCTGATGCAGCGACATAGCTAAGTATTTGAGGGCCAGGGGCCTAAGATTACATTTAAAATTATTCACTTTTGGTAAATGTATTGTTTATTTCAATGCTTTAAGAAACTAGTGGACACAATGGCGGTTTGCTTTTTCAAGTTTAAAAACACCAAGTTAGGGGGTCAGCTGGGAAGGCAAGGCTCTAGTGTGGGGGGCAGCTGCACTCCCTTGCTCCCTTGCCTCCCTGTAGATCTGCCCCTACTTGTCCCTCAATTACTCTGATCAAAAGACCTGTAACAGATCTGTAACTTCTTCTTTGAGAGGCTCCTCTGTCCTCCACTCATTACCTGTATTAATGGCAACTGTTTGAACTTGTTATCAGTATAAAAGACACCTGTCCACAACCTCAAACGGTCACACTCCAAACTCCATTATGGCCAAGACCAAAGAGCTGTCAAAGGACACCAGAAACAAAATTGTAGACCTGCACCAGGCTGGGAAGACTGAATCTGCAATAGGTAAGCAGCTTGGTGTGAAGAAATCAACTGTGGGAGCAATTATAAGAAAATGGAAGACATACAAGACCACTGATAATCTCCCTCAATCCAGGGCTCCACGCAAGATCTCACCCTGTGGGATCAAAATGATCACAAGAACGGTGAGCAAAAATCCCAGAACCACACGATGGGACCTAGTGAATGGTCTGCAGAGAGCTGGGACCAAAGTAACAAAGGCTACCATCAGTAACACACTATGTCGCCAGGGACTCAAATCCTGCAGTGCCAGACATGTCCCCCTGCTTAAGCCAGTACATGTCCAGGCCCGTCTGAGGTTTGCTAGAGAGCATTTGGATGATCCAGAAGACGACTGGGAGAATGTCATATGGTCAGATGAAACCAAAATAGAACTTTTTGGTAAAAACTCATCTCGTCGTGTTTGGAGGAGAAAGAATGCTGAGTTGCATCCAAAGAACACCATACCTACTGTGAAGCATGAAGGTGGAAACATCATGCTTTGGGGCTGTTTTTCTGCAACGTGACCAGGACGACTGATCCGTGTAAAGGAAAGAATGAATGGGGCCATGTATCGTGAGATTTTGGGTGAAAACCTTCTTCCATCAGCAAGGGCATTGAAGATGAAACATGGCTGGGTCTTTCAGCATGACAATGATCCCAAACACACTGATCCAGATCTCAACCCCATAGAAAATCTTTGGAGGGAGTTGAAAGTCCGTGTTGCCCAGCGACAGCCCCAAAACATCACTGCTCTAGAGGAGATCTGCATTGTGGAATGGGCCAAAATACCAGCAACAGTGTGTGAAAACCTTGTGAAGACTTACAGAAAACGTTTGACCTCTGTCATTGCCAACAAAGGGTATATACAGTGCCTTGCGAAAGTATTCGGCCCCCTTGAACTTTTCGACCTTTTGCCACATTTCAGGCTTCAAACATAAAGATATAAAACTGTAATTTTTTGTGAAGAATCAACAACAAGTGAGACACAATCATAAAGTGGAACGAAATTTATTGGATATTTCAAATTTTTTTAACAGATAAAAACTGAAAAATTGGGCGTGCAAAATTATTCAGCCCCTTTACTTTCAGTGCAGCAAACTCTCTCCAGAAGTTCAGTGAGGATCTCTGAATGATCCAATGTTGACCTAAATGACTAATGATGAAAAATAGAATCCACCTGTGTGTAATCAAGTCTCCGTATAAATGCACCTGCTCTGTGATAGTGTCAGAGGTCCGTTTAAAGAGCAGAGAGCATCATGAAGAACAAGGAACACACCAGGCAGGTCCGAGATACTGTTGTGGAGAAGTTTAAAGCCGGATTTGGATACAAAAAGATTTCCCAAGCTTTAAACATCCCAAGGAGCACTGTGCAAGCGATAATATTGAAATGGAAGGAGTATCAGACCACTGCAAATCTACAAAGACCCGGCCGTCCCTCTAAACTTTCAGCTCGTACAAGGAGAAGACTGATCAGAGATGACGCCAAAAGGCCCATGATCACTCTGGATGAACTGCAGAGATCTACAGCTGAGGTGGGAGACTCTGTCCATAGGACAACAATCAGTCGTATACTGCACAAATCTGGCCTTTATGGAAGAGTGGCAAGAAGAAAGCCATTTCTTAAAGATATCCATAAAAATTG
>CM042334.1:14119287-14171787 GCA_023566125.1 Zingel zingel
TTTAGCTAATCAGTCCCATGCTGAGATTCTAAAATCACACTGAATATCTGAGCGGAAGTTGATGTTTTGCTAATATTATCTCCCTCTTTTTACCAGGCTGAGTGGGAGAGGGTGTTCTCTGAGGCATCCCTCAGCTTGGTGGCTGTAAGGAAGTCTTTTTATGGCTCAGCCCTTTTTCTGTGCCGCTGTCGGCCTCCAGGCAAACAGCCCATTTTCCTACCTGTGGACAGCACCAACTACAAGTGGGTGGAAACACTCAAGGTAGGTTCTATATCCTTTTATATTCGTCTGTGTCTGGCATTTGGCAAACAGTGTCCCGAAATACCATTTTGCATTCACTAAGTCAGATTGACTTAAAAGGGAAATAGTTTTTATCATAATGAATACATGGAAACCATGACCTCTTTGGTCATCATTTACAAATGTCACATTAGTCATAACTGTGTGTTCTATGCTCAGGCGATGATGTTAGAGTCATCAGACTCTCCAGTGTGGTTAACTGCGTCTCATGCCCACTGTGGCATTGTGGGAATGGTCAACTGTCTACGGCAGGAGCCAGGTGGCAACCGAATACGGTAGGACTTATTGTCAACCATACAAACTGCAAGTTTTGTCACAGTACCAGAATTTTACCCTTAACACAATAAACTGTAAGTGTATAATCACATCTGTATACACATGCAGTTGTGGTGGAAGTTTTTCAATGCAGCAGGTGTTAGACGTTTGGAAGAAAATGGAATTTGTGAAACAAAAATAAAGAACAGTTGTAGACTAAACCCATTTAGGTTTTTGTATTTTATTATAAACCTGCAAGTTTACAAGGAAGTATACGGTTCACAAAAGGCATGCAGCACAAGAGTGAAAAGTCTCTTCAACGAATGAGAAAAAGCACACAGCTTATATGCATCTCCAGTGAGATAGAAAGACATGCCCCCCTTTCTAAACATGACTCAACATTTCTTAAATTCAAACATAGTCAGACATTCAGGAGCCACTTCACTTCTTCCCCTCTGTAGCACTTTCTACCCCAAGGTTTAGACATCCCGTTTATCTCAACTATGTGAGAAGTCTCAACTATCCAGGGAGAAATAACAGATAGTTTAGGGTGACCTTGTACCTTTATCGGTTCAAACAAGGCCTGGACGCATTCGTCTCCAGACTTGATGTATGCAATCTACATGTGGGAATGAGATAAACTCCCTCCCAGTACTGTGAGAGAAACAGTAAAAGAAATTATACAAATAATATAGAGAATCATGCTTAAATGTAAATTTGCCATCACGCAGTCACAAAACTAGAGCTGCACAATTGATCTAATCGCCTCGCAATCGCGATGTCAAACAAATTGTGCGATTTAAGTTAACAAAAAGGTGTGATGTGCGCATGACACTTTAGTCTCTGTGTGTACTGTAGTCTCCACGTTGTAACACCCTTCACTTTACCGATAGTATTAACAACAGATGAAGCCACCAACACTTAAGAAGCTTGGTGTTTTTATTGTTCATTGTTAACTCACTTAACATTGTCTTTGCTATCTTTTTTTCCTCTCGCTTTTGCCTCACACAGCTGCTACGCTAAGTCCGACACCATTCACCGGTCGCTCTACACGCTTGCTTAGACACTAACGTAATTACTTACGCACCTGCCATTCTCGCTTTCACTAATGCTTGATTTATGGTTCTGTGTTGAATCTGTCCTCTGAATTACGCTACCCCACGGATCTATTAGACGCTACCCTCGTAACAATGTCCCTAAAAGATAGGACCAGTCAGTCTGTTTAGGCAGTAGCGTGTGTCGTGTATGGTCACTTGAGTATCCAAATTGTAGGGTTTCAGAGCATGCAGACTTTAAGGAGGGATTGTACGGATTATATTTTGTAACTTAATCTTTAGTTATCATATTACACCCATCTTAAATGTCATTGTTTATAAGGGCATACAACATGTATTATTTTATAGAAGAAACATCATTTTTATGTTTATTTATTGTTCCATTTATTTCATTTGTACTGTTGAGCAAAGAAAACATGTCTATTTTTGTTATTTAATTTAGTAAAATATGAAGTTATTTAAAAAAAACACATTTTTTGTTTATGTATTTCTTCTTTCTCATATCTTGTTTAACTTTGTATTAGAACTAGGAGGCAGAGGAATAGGCAGGGAGAAGGTTAAACTGGTAAAACTTTAGCTCCAACTTTGCCTGTGATAATTATTGGGAATGCAGCTTTGAGAAGTAAATGCTAGTGTATACTTATGTATTAAACATCACAGACATCACATAATTCTTACCACCATTCAATTTGTAAGCTTCTCGTACTGTATGTAGGTATTATCTACCCTATTTTTACATGTTGTATTGGGTCATTGTGATGGTTTTGTGACTGTGTTCCCTTTTTATGTTACCAGCTGTGCTTTTGTGTCCAATCTAAACGAGTCTTCAGCAACACCGAGCCTCCAGCCGGTGCTGGAAGGGGATCTGGTTATGAACGTGTTCAGAGACGGACACTGGGGTGTCTTCAGGCACCAGCTCATCACTCAGGGTACCAAAATATTAAAATGTCACTTATTCTGGTTCTCGTTAGATTGATATGGTTCTGACATTGTTGTCCACCACAACCATTATATTTGAGTTATTTTGATTACAGATGTATTGTCGTAACAGTACAACAGTGGTGGCAAACCACTTTACTTTTTATGAAGCAAGACATGAAAAAAAGAGGGGAAGCAGCATAGTTCACCTGTCAAACTACAACAGTAAACAAAAATGTCCTGTCTTTTTTGTGTTTGGTGACAACCAATTACTATTGTAGGAGTGTTTGTGGCGGGATAGCAGCTGTGTTTTTATTTTTGAATTTAGTTCTTCATATTAACATTTTAGGTTGTCACATTCCTATGTCCTTGTCTGCTCAACACTAGTTGTACATACAATTGTCACACTACATGGGACATACAGTAATTGTTGCAGCAGTACTGGTCAGCTTTGGCTGCACATATACCACTGTGTAGCCTAATGCATTGTAAAATTAACAGTGGCAGTTGTCAGGCCATGGACAATCTAAATGTTTAGAAATGCATTTCAATGATTATAGACAAAGATTCATGGATGTATTTTATTCTGTTAGACGTTGTGATCTTTGACATCCCTTAAACACATGTTAAAATAACACTGTTAGAACTGTAATTCAAAAACTCTAACTGGTTTCTCCCTGACATTTGGTGGAGATTTTAGGAAGTGTTGGTACTAACAATGCCACTTAAACCATAATTAGTTAAAACAAAACTGTTTGATTTAACAGATGGAATTCATCCAGATCAGTTTAATGCGTATAAGTCCCATTCAGAATTTTTGATGTGCCCATGGCTTATAGTTCCATTGAAGCATTTGTCTGTGTTTTGTGGTTTTCAGATCTAAATGAAGAATTGACAGAGCAGGCCTACGTTAATGTGTTGACTCGAGGTGATCTCTCTTCTCTGCGCTGGATTGCCTCCCCACTCCGCCACTTTGTGACCAGCAACCTCAACGTGCAACTGTGTCACGTCTACTATAGTTCACTCAACTTCAGAGATATAATGCTCGCCACTGGAAAATTGCCACCAGATGCTATTCCAGGTACAGTGTGTAGAAGACGCAAGATATCATGCATTAAATCTTTGTTTTTATAACAATAGTAACCCAAGCATCTTGTAGGTTACTATTGTTATACTAAACAAAATGTCAACAGCGGACCAATTGTACATCAAGCACCCACAATTAGACAACTTACTTCTCCTGTTGATCATACATCTTGTAGGTGACCTAGCTCTTCAGCAGTGCATGTTGGGTATGGAATTTTCTGGTCGTGACACCATTGGTCAGCGTGTGATGGGGCTGCTGCCTGCCAGAGGACTGGCAACAAGTGTCGATGCTGACAAACGGTTCCTCTGGGATGTTCCCTCCAGCTGGTCTGTGTCACATTTAAATTGTGTGTGTTACAAACATGAAACAGTGAACAGTGTAAATGTACAGTCAGTATAGACACACTACAGACTGCAAGTAGCAGTATGAGCCTGAGATCTGATTTGAAATTGTTGTCCAGTACCTGTCTACAGTAGCTGCTCTGTAGAAGCACCCTGTCTGAGGAGAAGGTAGATAGGACTTTAACATCTGAAATCCTATTAGATAATTTTTGAAAGCTATGTATTTATGATAATCATGGTGTAAACAAGGTACTCTTGTCTTTGTGCTCTCATTATAAAATTAAGTTTCTGCATGGGTGCTCTGACAACAGCATAAATTATAGTTACATCATACTATATAATAACACATAATTATCCTGTTGCACCTGTGTGTGTACAGGACACTGGAGCAAGCAGCATCAGTGCCAGTGGTCTACGCCACAGCTTACTACTCTCTGGTGGTGCGTGGCAGGCTCCGTTCCGGAGAGACTGTTCTCATCCACTCAGGGTCAGGGGGTGTCGGCCAGGCTGCCATCGCCATAGCACTCAGCAAGAAATGTAAAGTCTTCACTACAGTCGGTAAGTATTTAACACTCACATAACACATTGTGACAGAAAATTAGCTCTGATATGATTTCTGTCGTATGTTATTGTTATATAAAAGCCCATTTCTGCCAGTTGAAAAAATTGCACCAAAATCCACCACCAGTGGAATTATTATTATTTTTTACTCATATTAGAAAAGTTTTTTTTTCCTTCTCATATTATGATCATGTAGAAATTATTGTGAGAATTAGTGCATTATGAGTTAGTTCTTTTTAACCCTAACCTTTTTGTGTGTGGTATCACTAGGCTCAACGGAGAAGCGGGCCTACCTGCAGGAGAGGTTCCCTCAGCTCTCAGCAGAGTCCTTTGCTAACTCCAGAGAAACCTCTTTTGAACGGCACATCCTGCTCCACACACAGGGCAAAGGTCAGACACCTCTTTCTGTATTAAGGAATTGTAGTCGATATACCAATGTCAACAAATTGTCTCTGTAGGATTTCTAAAATGAAAGCCACGCCTGACAAACAACAGCTTTACAGTGTTTTTAAGCTTAGTAAAAAAAACAAGTGTGTGTTGTTGTTGTTTTTTTTTTTCAGGTGTGGATGTGGTGCTGAATTCACTGGCTGAGGAAAAACTGCAGGCTAGTATTCGCTGCCTAGCCAGACATGGACGATTCCTGGAGATTGGCAAATATGACCTGTCCAACAACTCTCCACTGGGTCAGTAGGTCACACACACACTCAGGCTTATAGTAACAGTGCAAGTGTCACTTACTCCTTTAATTTTAGAAATAACCTTACAAATATATAAAAGTACCCTTACAAATATAAGTAAATACATCTTCCTCCAAATATCAGAAGAATCCTACATGTACCTCCTTTAATAAAAGGAATAACAGAAAAGTTTCTGGATGAAATATTGCTGTTATTTCAATTTCTCATAACATTTACTCGATCATTGACAGTTATTTAAATGGGTGATATTAAAGAGTAACTTAACATAATTAACTTAACAAACTTGTTTTAGTTAGTACATTAAATGTCAATCAATTCATTCTGGTCCTGTCTATAGTGTTTCTGGTAACAGCAGTTTTTTGTCTTAGTTATTCTGTGCTCTAGACCAGAAGTTTTTAAACTGAAGGAAGAATTGAAGGGGAGGCCTGGTGAGAGAGACGTGAGGCAAAGATCTTGAAAAGCGAGGTGAAAGAGCGAGTGCATGCCAGTATTAATAATAAAAGGGGAGGTTTATACTTGTTGTAGTTTGGCCTGCTTATCAACATGGTCAACAGTTGGAGCAGCAGCGGCTGTAACATACAGCCCATCGTAGGCAGACTGGCAATCTGGCAAATGCCAGAAGGGCCGATGCACTCTTTGGCCGATTTGGGCCGCTGGAAAAAATGCGGCAAACACTGGCATATCATACTAGCCTACTAAATAGATGGGCTGGCCCACTTTTGTGTGTGTGGGGGGAGGGGCTGAATAATTAATCATAACCCACACCATACTGTAGTTTAAGTGGCGAGCGGTAACGACCCCTCCCCAGGTGGATGGGAAAACACAGTTCAGGGGTGATGATTTGAAATATCAAGCATAGCCTACGTTAAGAGAAGAGAAAGGAGGTGCAGAAATATTCATTAAAAGACCATGAGGCTGGTGCAGCTAAATGTGAGAAGTTAACAGATTTTTTTTTTTGTCCACTAAAGCAACTGATAGCAGCAGTAAATTAACGAGTTTGGCCGTGGCTTGCAGCAGCAGCAATCCAGCTACTGACCCAATGTTTGAGTGTTGTTCCAGACTAGTCATTTGTATTTGAGTGCGACATTTAACAAAAATAGGAAAGACTGTATGGCTGCAGCCTGGAGCGTTCCGTCTGGTGCAGTCACTGGGCTTCTTCTTTTCAAAATAAAAGCCCATATATTCGAACATGCAATTTGTGTCAAACATTTTAATTCTTCTCCAAGTCATAACTCAACTCAGTCAAATCTGAACAGACATACAGTGAGGAAAATAAGTATTTGAACACCCTGCTATTTTGCAAGTTCTCCCACTTGGACATCATGGAGGGGTCTGAAATTGTCATCGTAGGTGCATGTCCACTGTGAGAGACAATCTAAAAAAAAATAATCCAGAAATCACAATGTATGATTTTTTAACTATTTATTTGTATGATACAGCTGCAAATAAGTATATGAACACCTGATAAAATCAATGTTAATATTTGGTACAGTAGCCTTTGTTTGCAATTACAGAGGTCAAACGTTTCCTGTAGTTTTTCACCAGGTTTGCACACACTGCAGGAGGGAGTTTGGCCCACTCCTCCACACAGATCTTCTCTAGATCAGTCAGGTTTCTGGGCTGTCGCTGAGAAACACGGAGTTTGAGCTCCCTCCAAAGATTCTCTATTGGGTTTAGGTCTGGAGACTGGCTAGGCCACGCCAGAACCTTGATATGCTTCTTACAGAGCCACTCCTTGGTTATCCTGGCTGTGTGCTTCGGGTCATTGTCATGTTGGAAGACCCAGCCTCGACCCATCTTCAATGCTCTAACTGAGGGAAGGAGGTTGTTCCCCAAAATCTCGGAATACATGGCCCCGGTCATCCTCTCCTTAATACAGTGCAGTCGCCCTGTCCCATGTGCAGAAAAACACCCCCAAAGCATGATGCTACCACCCCCATGCTTCACAGTAGGGATGGTGTTCTTGGGATGGTACTCATCATTCTTCTTCCTCCAAACACGGTTAGTGGAATTATGACCAAAAAGTTCTATTTTGGTCTCATCTGACCACATGACTTTCTCCCATGACTCCTCTGGATCATCCAAATGGTCATTGGCAAACGTAAGACGGGCCTTGACATGTGCTGGTTTAAGCAGGGGAACCTTCCGTGCCATGCATGATTTCAAACCGTGACGTCTTAGTGTATTACCAACAGTAACCTTGGAAACGGTGGTCCCAGCTCTTTTCAGGTCATTGACCAGCTCCTCCCGTGTAGTCCTGGGCTGATTTCTCACCTTTCTTAGGATCATTGAGACCCGACGAGGTGAGATCTTGCATGGAGCCCCAGTCCGAGGGAGATTGACAGTCATGTTTAGCTTCTTCCATTTTCTAATGATTGCTCCAACAGTGGACCTTTTTTCACCAAGCTGCTTGGCAATTTCCCCGTAGCCCTTTCCAGCCTTGTGGAGGTGTACAATTTTGTCTCTAGTGTCTTTGGACAGCTCTTTGGTCTTGGCCATGTTAGTAGTTGGATTCTTACTGATTGTATGGGGTGGACAGGTGTCTTTATGCAGTAACGACCTCAAACAGGTGCATCTAATTTAGGATAATAAATGGAGTGGAGGTGGACATTTTAAAGGCAGACTAACAGGTCTTTGAGGGTCAGAATTCTAGCTGATAGACAGGTGTTGAAATACTTATTTGCAGCTGTATCATACAAATAAATAGTTAAAAAATCATACATTGTGATTTCTGGATTTTTGTTTTTAGATTATGTCTCTCACAGTGGACATGCACCTACGATGACAATTTCAGACCCCTCCATGATTTCCAAGTGGGAGAACTTGCAAAATAGCAGGGTGTTCAAATACTTATTTTCCTCACTGTACATGATACACATATTTTAAGATTCAGTATGAAATGTCAGAGTAGAGCCTGACCAATAAAGGATTTTTAAGGCCGATATCGATGCAAATATTTGGTGATTTAAAAATCTGATATCGGCCGATATATATATTTTTTTTAAACCAGAAACGTGTAACGAAACAAACAGATTTTCCTAACATTAGTTATTTGTAGTTATTTAAAAAAAAAATTGTAAACTCTTTTTTTATTGGTGTTTTTAGCAGATTGTACAGAGTTCAAGATTGTGATTGTACAAGTATATTCAGCATTTCCTTATAGAAAACAAAGGACAAGGGGTATGTGGATACCAGCACATTGGCATAATGGCTTTGGGTAAACAGCAGGACAGTGGTCGCACACAAGGCACTTAAGCATTAAGTTTGTACTTATATATAACAAATACAAAAACTATTCTAATTCTCTCATACCTAGATGAAATGATACCTTTTGGCGATGGGAGCGGAAGTAAAAAAGTGTCCATGGCTGAGAGGGCAATTGGGAGCTTGCACTACTTACAAAGCTATGAACCTGAAGATATTGAAAATAAGTTATTTTTGGGATGCCAAATTTAGCTGATAACTGCTGAAAGGAGGCAAAAACACCATCAATGTACAAATCGTTGAATGATTTAATGCCAAAACTGGACCACATGGGGAATGCACCATCTGTCAGAGAGGGTACGAAAGCATGGTTCATAACTATTGGGGCATGCAGTGAAAAAGTAAACTTAAGCAGAGTGTTTTTGCAGTATGCTGAACAAGTTGAGAGATCAGGGGAGTAAATCAAAGCAGATAGAGGAGACTATCTGCAAGAATACGCCTCTAATCTTAACCAAGCTGGGGCACACTGCAAAGCGTCTGCACGCAGCCAAAACTGAAGTATGCGGAAATTTGCCGCCCAATAGTAGAAGAGAAAGTTAGGCAGGGCCATGCCCCCCACCTTTTTGGTCTCTGGAGATATATTTTTCCCACATATGAACCCTAAAATAATCCCGTCAAGTTTTTAAAAATAGGATTTAGGGATAAAGACAGGGACACATTGAAAAAGGAAGGAAAATGTGGGCAGGATATTCATTTTAACCAAATTGATAAAACCAGCTAAAGACATCTCTCAAAGTCCTGCTGTATTCGGGTGAGGGGTACATTTGAAGAGATTCTTAAATTGGTCTGTAACTTTAACCCCCAGATATGTAAACTTGTCAAGAACAGTTCTAAAAGGTATTGTGTGAAGAGGGTATTTGCGGGCCGCAGTGTTTATGGGGAATAATTCGCTCTTATTGAAATTCAGTTTATAGCCAGAGATGAGACCAAATGAATCAAGAACAGAAAGCACTGTGGGTTTGGATCTATCTAGCCTAGAGACGTAGAGGAGCAAATCATTCGCATAGAGCGACACCCTCTGCTCGATGCCGTCCCTGTTCACACCAGTGATATGAGGATGAGATCGAGCGCAATGGCAAGAGGCTCTATGGCGACTGCAAAGAGCAGGGGGGATAACGGGCATCCCTGTCTCGTACCCCTAAAGACAGGGAAATAGTCAGAGTGGTTGTTATTAGTTCTGACAGAGGCGAGTGGGTGGGTGTACAATAATTTCACCCAGGCTATGAACTTGAAACTTTCTAACGTACGGAAAAGATAGCCCCACTCCACTCTACTCTATCGAAAGCCTTCTCGGCATCTAAGGAAATTACGATTTCTGAGTTTTTCGAGCTGGAGGGGTTGTACAGAACATTAAATATATGTCTAACATTAGAAAAAGCATATCTATTTTTAATAAAGCCTGTCTGGTCAGGGAAGATTACAGAAGGCAGGATCATTTCCAAACGCATAGCCAGTAGCTTAGCTAAGATTTTATAATCAACATTGAGTAACGAAATGGGGCGGTAAGATCGGCAGGAAAGAGGGTCTTTGTTTTTTTCAATATCAATGAAATGGAGGCCTGAGATAAGGACTCAGGGAGAGAGGCGGAGTCGAACGAATAGGCAAACATGTTGGTTAGGAGTGGGGCCAGCTTGACTATAAACTTCCTTAAACATCTCCCACACCAGGGATGGTGAGACACCAGGCGTTTCATTAGTGGCTCTAACAAAGTCAATCTGACCATTTAGAAAGTGGACAAACTTGTCGTCAGATAACAAACGTGAATCGAAACGCCATGGTGCACACGACACCGGTCCCCCATCCATTACTAAGTCTAAAGTCAGCGGGGCATGATCTGATATAACAATAGGGTTATGAGAGCATGAGCAGACAGAGGGTATAAGTCTGTTGTCAAGAAAGAGGTAATCAATGCGGGTGTAGGTGCGGTAGACAGGGGAGAAGAATGAATACTCCCTGCCCGTGGGATTGAAAAAACACCATGAGTCTGAAATGGAGAATTCCTGAAGAAAAGTTTTGATAGCCTTAGAGGATTTGGATGGGTTACTGGGTTTACTAGAGGATCGATCAAGAGGGCCCAGCCAGCAGTTAAAAATCGAAAAAGAAAAAAAAGAAAAAGTGACTGTAGCCCTTTAAATAGCATTAGAAGACAAGAAGTAACACACACAGAGAACAAGAACAAATAAACTAGTGTACTGTCGTCCTCCCACTGAAGCGTCATCCCGAAACCTATACCCCTATACAAACTCCAAAATGCTTCACAAGAAACAAAGAAGCACATTTTACCATAGCAGATAATAGATAAAGCAAACAAGGTGTGATAAACCCATAACCAGTCGCATGAGTCCAAGTTTCATGTAGTTAACCATCAACAAATGAAGTGAGGATAGTAAAAAGGACAAAAAATAAAAAATAAAAAAACGTATGAGCCAGCATCATCTCAGGAAGAGTTATATTGCGGAGGCTGATTTTCCAGCACACCTTAGGTGAGTCAGAATTTTACAGTAATATACTCACTAAATGCAGTGTTTAGTGTCTAAGGATATATTGGATACAGGTCGAGTCTCAGCACCATCGTTCCCATCACCCCTGATTCAGAGTCAGCCCTTAAGTTTTTGTTAATAAAATCAGCAGCAGCGGGGTCAGTGAACCTGTGGCGATTGCCGCCCGGCAAAGTGATCCTCAGTTCGGCTGGGTAATAAAGGCCAAACTTGACCCCTGAGCAGGCGTGTAGAAGGCGTGTTCCCAAACTCTGAGCGTTTTTTGGCCACGGATGGGGAATAATCAGGGAAGATTGACAGTCTCTTTCTTTGGTAAGTAGAGGGGCATCTTTTCCCGCCTTGCGTAGGATCTGTTCCTTGATATGAAAATAGTGAACTCTGATAATAAAAGACCAGGGTGGGTCCCTCTCCTCGGAGAGACCTGTGGGCGGGGTCCAAGAGGGATTTTTCATCCAGGCCAGTCATGTGAACTCACTGTTGTCTATAGTGTGGCCATAGCCAACTTCAGCTCATCCTTAACTGAAGCCATTTCAGAGCGGAGTATAGTGGCAAATGAGTCGAGTTTCGCATCCAGTCTATCATATATATCCTGCTTCAGGCCCTCAAGTGCTTGGGTAAGTGAAACGCCTTGTTCATCACTGGATTCTTCCTGCGCCGATTTTTGTGTGTTATCAGCCATTTTAATCAGTGGCAAGTGTCAGAGGCTTGAACTACTGTTTATCCAGAGCAGCAGCGTAACGCTACTGTGCAGTTAAGAGACCAAAGTACTAAGGTCCGATGTGCAATAACTAGGTTAGCTATGCCGCTAGCAAGAGTGCCAGCCACCGGGTGACGCTAGCGGGGATGCTAACAGAGAATTAGCGTCCTGTTAAAGTTGCAAGCTACTCACTGCCAACTTTGTGTTAGAGAGGGGGGTTATGTGAGATGCCTCCATGAACAGACGAAGTCTCAGCACAGCATAAATCGCAGAAACGAGGATTGAACCGATCCCTCTTAGCTTGCACAGACTTATCAATGATCAGCTCAGGAGAGTCCCTTACGGTGGCCGACAGGGGCAAACACCCTGCAACTTAAGAAAACACATGCAAATAGACAAAACACAAGCAAATTAAGAAAACAACTTCATTAATTTGACAACACACGCTCTGCATTCAGCAAACGCACTGCAAATACACACAACACAACCAAATACATAAACGCGCTGCAAATACAGAAATGATCCAAAAAGAAAAGCACACACCCTGAAAACAAATGCAACAAAAAAACGCTGCATCCAGATTACACAACGGAAGTTCTCCAGACCTAGAGGGATCGCTAAGTGGAACAACTTGATTTTCGAAAGTTAATTTATGAACTTGACTTTAAGATTTGGATTTGTATTTGTTTATTATTTACTGTAAACAAAAGTGTCACAAAATGTGTGAATCTGTCATTATTGCACAATTACAAGTACCTAATAAAAAGAAAAAAATCCCTATCCTTTCCAGAGTCAATATAGAGTGCAGTAACTTAAATAATTTTGATTACTCACTGACTTCCAGTGATCACTGGTTAATGAGACAGCGTTTGCACTTTGCAACAGTTCCAGTTGGGCTGCTTTCTCCGTGTCGTACAGGCTGTGTATGCGTGAAACTACTGTCCCCCTCGACGGCAATGTATAAGACGGGTAAGAACATGCCAACCGTCTTTAAGACCAGAGTCTTCTACGATGCTGACAGGTCTGCAGTTAGTTGCCACATATTTCGCAAGAGCTATAGTAATTTTTTTGGATTTGGTTTCATCCACAGGTCGGCGAGTAAAATAGTGCTTAGCCTGAGCCCACTAGCATCAACCTGAATCACGTTAAGGTCGTAGGTGGTAGCTCAAGCTTGACGTGCTTTGGTGATATTTTAATTCGGCTTTACACAATGTGCATGTGGCTTTCGACTTGTCTAATGAGCTGTCCAGGAGTTTTGGAAAATAAAAAGCGGCATTCAGAATTGTGTTTTCTGCGGTCTTTTTCCATCATGCCTGCAGCCTGTAGCAGCAGGATGTGTTACAAGGAAGTATGGCAGCTTGATGATAAGTAAAGGTGTGGCAAAGGGTAAAAATTGTAGCCTGTTAGGCACGAAGCCGAGTGAAGTGTAAAATGAATTAATAAATGGCGGCATGCGATTAATGCGATTTAAAAAAATATATATATATAAATAAAAAAAATTAAATAAATAAAAAAATAAAAATAAAATTACGTGTTAATGCTGACAGCCCTAAATATAATATCATATATTAATATATACAGTCTATACTCCCTCCCAGCTGGTGTGGTCCCCGAGCTTCTACTTTTTAAAATAAAAGCTTGCGTCTGGTCCACTATGTCTTCCTACTTTGGTGTTTTGGATGTTTTTGAACTAAACAGTATGGCAATCATGCTAATGAATACAATAACTTGTTCAGCAGATGTCTTACTCATTGTGTTATATGTGCGGGCGGGATTTATTCAGTTTGACAAATCCCACAGTCTCTACAAAGCTATAGTTCAAATTGGCTGGCTTACTAAACAGGGAGGGACTAGAAATCCTGTCTGTTGTTGTTTTTTTTTATTTCAAGAGCGAATTGCTCCACAATATGAATACAGATTGATCACTTAGTTTGTTGGTAATTGTTGTTGTATAATCATAATATTACACTTGAGGAGGCCTACACTTCAGTGATGCGCCTTTTGGACCTCGAAATTAAACCCTCTCATGTAATATGGCTTAAACAAACGTCAACGTTAAACGCTGATGCAGTTTTAAATGTTTTATTACCATGAGTTTACAGACATGTCTGCTGATTGAGTATCACCTGTGACCTGAGCTGAGACACACCCACCAAATGAGAGAAAACACATCTCAAACATAGACTTAATATTTACAGTCTATGATCTCAAAGCAGTTGCACACAGTTTCACACCGTTCTGAGATTGAACGTGTCCCGGCTCTCTCTCTCTCTCTCTCTCTCTCTCTCTCTCTCTCTCTCTCTCTCTCTCTCCCCCCCCCTCCCCCCCTCTGCCCGTGGGGTCAAAAATCAAGCTGTTCCACTTAGCGCTCCCCTTGGAGAACTTCCGTTCAGGTCGGGTTCATCTTCAGCATGGTCAACACTGAACAATGTTATCATTTTGTTGTGATCTCTCCAGGCATGGCTCTGTTCCTGAAGAATGTGGCATTTCATGGCATTCTGCTGGATGCTCTCTTCGAAGAGGGCAACCAGGAGTGGGAGGAAGTGTCCAAGCTGCTGAAGGAAGGCATTATGGGAGGTGTAGTTCAGCCTCTAAAGACCACAGTGTTTGAGAGGGACCAAGTGGAAGAAGCATTCAGATACATGGCTCAGGGCAAGCACATTGGCAAGGTCCTCCTGCAGGTCAGTTTCACATCTGACATTCCTCAAACTTTGCTATTAGTGTAAGGAGATATAGCTTGTTTATAATAGACCAACCTGTCATGATGTAGTAGAAAGAGAACACTGAAAGATGTAATCACTCAAGTGTCTGTTAAAAAATGAATTAAAACATGGTAAAATGAAAACGGAATAATCCTGGAAGATGTTTCAGTTAATACCTGCAACCTCAGTTTCTTATTAAGTTAACATAATTATTATGTGACTATAACTGGAAAATACTACACTACACTATGTATCTTCTTACTGGTTCTTCTCTTCATACAGGTCCGTTGTGAGGAGAGGGGTTCGGCAGTTCAAACTGCTTCCTCTTTGTCTTTTCCAGCTATCTGTTGCACCTTCTGTCTCCCCTCCCACTCATACATCATCACTGGTGGACTGGGGGGCTTTGGTCTAGAGCTTGCTCAGTGGCTGACAGAGAGAGGTGCCAGCAAACTGGTGCTGACCTCCAGATCAGGCATTAGGAACGGTAAGGCACAGTGATACAAAGCTGCAGCAGGTGCTACTCAGTTAAAAGTAATGATTCTTTTTGTGATTACCACTTCTTATTTATCATAATGACAAGGTCCAATATGTAATATATTTACTGTATTTAATCAAAATATTACCACAATATGTCATCAGATATTAAGGAAACATGCTAAGTTGAAATACTATCTTTTCTGACAACAATGCTAAAGCCAGTATTTTCTCCTTTAAAATTTCCATTTCATTGTCTTTTTTTATTTTGGCCTGTGTGGCCTGTCAACTGCCCATTTTGACACCCAAGTTGCCAAACATGAAACACAAAAACAGCGGGCTGCAGCAATAATGGCATCAACCAAACAAACTGGATTAACAGAGATGGATTAATTCTCCCCAACCTATACAAATACATCTTTCTTAACAGTTGTATGATCAGAGACGTGGTAAAACGGGTAAATATTGGAGATGCATTTAAAAGATGGAGGCAGCTTTAAGCCCAAAAGGACGCATAGTTGGCTAATTTCCTCCTAAAACAAGTACTGAGCTTCACTAATTAATGACTGCTACTAGTATGGATGGGCTTTTTCAGTAATTTCAACATCCATGTGCTTGCATTAAATTATATAGAGTACTTGAGTTAGTTACTCGCAAAAATAAATTGAGACACAGCCAGAAGTGCAGTGACGATAAGCAGAGAAACGGCACAAAGCTCCGCAAGGTCGCTGCCTTTTTAGCAGTTGTTGTTGCTACGTTTAGCCTTTAAAAAGATAATTGTCAGCCGGGTACAGTGCTCCACAAGAGAACGTGCTTTAATAACTGTTAAAATATATATATATATATATATATATATATATATATATATATATATATATATATATATATATATATATATATATATATATATATATATTTATTTTATTTTTTTTTCCTAATTAAATTCCCATGGCGGTCCACCGGAAGGAGAGGGACTTCGCCTCTCTATACACTTGGTCTGTGACTTGTCATAGCTGGGGGCGTGGCTTGGGGCGGAGTTGCCGTGGGGGAAAAAAAATCGCTTCCCCCTGACTGGATAACATAGCGTTAACCCAGTATGGCCTACTCAATGCCGCTTGACAGAGCTAGATACATAAAAAAAACTAAGCAGTATTAGGTCGGATTGTCCGTACGTTATAAGTAACTGGACAAACGACATAACGGAATGGCCAGAGGTGTCGTTTCCCGACATTTTTTGTTAACTGGTTGAGTCTTTAGGTAAGAGACAGCTAAAGATGATTCAATCTGACTGTAGTATCAGTAACGTTATCCCAGGGTCATCAAACAGTCTATTGTTATCCCACGTTCATTAAAACTATGATATTAAAGACTAGCATGTCTTATTCATGTTAAATGAATAACTTCCATGTAACGTAACTGTTACAGTTTTGATTGTAGCAGCGACATTAGTGATATTAACGTTAGACTATATTCAGCGATGTGCTGTATCACACAGGAATCTACTCGCAGAGCAAAATGAAGAATTAAAGGTCCCTGGAGGCTCACAATTTTTTCACCAGTGGCTTTGTGGCAGTGGTTTTACATCACAAAATATCAGGGAGCAACATTTGTTTATTTCGTTGTGATGTGAAGCCATCTTGGAGGGTTACTGAAAAGCCCCATCAGACCTGAGTCCCCCCTTACTGACTGTAACAGCTGATAACATAGTTATGTCTACAGTTTGTGCTGGTCAACACTGGTGTGTTGATCCTGATGTGTTGAGTATTCAACCTACTCGCCCACATTTTCTGGAAAGGCTCTGGACAAGATGCACAAACTGATATATATATATATTTTGTTGATGTAACTATATTATACTGATATGAGAAAATATCAAATTCATTGAATGAGAAGTTACATAAAAGAGTTGTTAAGCTTACTGAAAAGTCACACTTAACCTATCAGATAAATTCCTGTAAGAATATTTTTAGAGGGCCTTAAAAATTAACGTAAGTGAACTAGTGTTGCAATTTAGTTTTTTTTATAATGAGTCAGTACTAGCAGTGCTTCTGCTTAAATTGAAAGTAAATGAACTGACATAACAGAGTTTACTGAAATTGTATTTGTATAGGATTTCATGGGACGTATATTAAATTGATTGATGCAATAATCAAAGTTCTAATTGTTATTTTTGTATGCACACAAAAATGGAAGCACCCAAAACACACTAAACACTAATTTTACAGTGTAGGAGATACATACATCGCAAATACTGCCACTGGTTTGTCTGCCAGTACATACCAGCATACCACACCACCATCCAACTACAGAGACAAAGGTGTCTTTCACCTGCAGTAAGGAGCTTAATCTGAAGGGCATAGCATACAGAAGGTTTAAGGATCACTTGGCTGTTTTTAACCAATGAAATTGTCCTGTGTCTGTGGGCTGCACAGAATAGGTAATAACTTCCTTAAGATACTGTATTTGATAGGGACAGCCACAGATGGACATTAATATCTTGAAATTGGCTGTACTGTATACAATACAAATCTCAAGCTTTACTCTGGGATCATAAATGATACAAACTGTGTACTATGTGACAGTAATTTAGTTTGCACTGCTCTAACTAGTTTTACTTTGTAATTGTTGCTAGGTTACCAGGCAAAGCGAGTGCGTGAATGGCAGAGTCAAGATGTGGAGGTGCTGGTGTCGACCAATGATGTCAGCACGCTCAATGGAACAGAGCGACTCCTTGCTGAAGCTTGCACACTGGGCCCAGTGGGTGGTGTCTTCCACCTGGCCATGGTAACACACCAAGCCACCTCATCATCTGTCCCCCTCACCCCCTAATTTGGGGATTGACGGCAGTGTCTGTTGGCCCACCACTTTGGTGACTGACTGAAATATCTCAGCAACTATTGGTTCGACATTATTTGTGTATTCATTCATGGTCATCAGAGAAACCTCATGAAACATAATGACTTTGGTGATCCCCTGACCTTACCTCTAGTGCCAACATGAGATTGGCATTTTAAGCCTTTAGTGAAATGTCTTAACTAGAATAAAAAAAACTGGTTCAGAAATTCATTCACTCAAAGTAGTGAGTCCATCACTGTACCTATGAACAGCCTCACAGAGCCACTAGCATTGCTATAAACTTTTGTTTAAATAAAATATTTAAATGAGTTTTTTTTTTATTTAATTTTTTTTTATATATATATATATCTGCTATTCACATTCATGTCACCTTACAGAATTATTAGTATGTTATGCTACTGATATGGTACGGTATTTTGATACCTTAGTTCTTTACTGTGATTATTATTAATTGTATGCTCTACTGTCAAATCCATACTTAAAGTTAAGACTAACCTCTCTGATGATATTGCTCCAAAACTGCTTCTCCATTTAAATTGGCAGTAATTCCACTTTGATCTAAACTTCAAGCATGTTTCGTATGTCATTATCTCATCAGGTGTTGAAAGATGGCATGTTGGAAAATCTGACTCCTCAGCTCTTCCTTGATGTTAACAAACCTAAATATGATGGAACCATAAACCTGGACAAGTAAGACACCTATAATAATCCATCTGTTTAAATCAGGGAACTTTAATTAAGTATTGCTATTCGCTTCTCTCCAGATCTTAATGTACTCACTTACATTCCCTCTCCAGAGTGACAAGAAAGTTGTGTCCAGACCTCAGGCATTTCGTGGTCTTCTCCTCGGTCAGCTGCGGCCGTGGCAATGCTGGCCAAAGTAACTATGGTTACGCCAACTCAGCCATGGAGCGTGTGTGTGAAAAGCGCCACTACGATGGCTTACCTGGACTGGCAGTCCAGTGGGGTGCCATTGGCGATGTGGGCGTGGTGCTGGAGACCATGGGTGGCAATGACGCAGTGATTGGTGGCACCCTACCACAGCGCATCACATCCTGCCTGGAGGTGCTTGACCTCTTCTTATGCCAGCAGCAGCCAGTGATGTCTAGCTTTGTACTGGCAGAGAGGACGGCAGTAAAGAGCGAGGCAGGAAGCCAGAGAGACTTGGTGGACGCTGTAGCTCACATTCTTGGTAAGGTCCTATATAAAGAAAAAAATGTCTGTAGTGGTCCCAGTAATATTTGTTCTTAAAGTGTACTGAAGTACCATATCATATGACATGATTAAGCTATGTTTGAGTTTGAGAATATCCCCAGAATATAGCCTGCTGAATATTTGATTCTGCCGGCAAAATTTACACAAGTAGGGGTGTGATGAGACACCCAGCTCACGAGACGAAACACGAGATTGGGTTCACAAGATCGAGACGAGATTTTAACACTATTTTAAAGACTTCAATGAAAAAAATAAGACTGCAAAAATAGTCCTTTATTGAATCGAAAGTCAGAAAATGAAAAACGAGCACACAAACTCAAATGACTGGCTTCTCGACTGTGTAACTAACAGTTACACCGTTCCTTATTCCATATGTACAGTGGAGAGATAGTCATTAATTTCCACCACTGAGGTGCCCTTGAGCAAGGCCCTTTACCCCAACCGCTCCAGTGGAGCTGCTCAGTGGCCAGCAGATCAGACTGTGGTTGTACTGGGCAGCTTCAGGTATGAATATGGAACTGTGTGAATGTGACAGGTCATCGTTGCAAATGAAAAATAGTTCTCAATCGACTTACCTCGATAAATAAAGTTTAAAAAAAAAATTATTTAAAAAAATTAATTAAAATAGTCTCTTCACTTAGAGAACCAGGGTTACAAGGTACAATGTTTTCTGGCAGTAGTTGAGACCAGGGCCACGTTCAATCTCAAAACGGTGTGCACCGTTTTGCTACTGTTTTCTGATTAG
The DNA here is from genome assembly GCA_023566125.1 of Zingel zingel. Classification (NCBI taxonomy): domain Eukaryota; kingdom Metazoa; phylum Chordata; class Actinopteri; order Perciformes; family Percidae; genus Zingel; species Zingel zingel. The sequence continues at coordinate 14,138,954 of CM042334.1, forward strand.
ATGACATGTTACCTCAGAACTGTGTGAAACGGTGTGCAACGGGCTTAAACGTACAATATGTAACTTTTTGCCGCAAGGGGTCTCTCAACCAAAACAATGGATTGTAAACACAGACTTTTGATGATGGTTCTCCGGGAACCATCACCTTATCGTGGTGGAGAGGTTTGTGTGTCCCTATGAACTTGAGGGCTGTGTTGTCTGGAGCCTTGTGCTCCTGGTAGGGTCTCCCAAGGCAAAGTGGTCTCAGGTGAGGGGCCAGACAAAGAATGGTTCAAAAACCCTATGAGAGATCGAGGAAGGGATGGAGTGACCCTGCCTGGAGGAAGCCCGGGGCCCCCGTCTGGAGCCAGGCCCAGACGGAGGGCTCGTTGGCGAGCGTCTGGTGGCCGGGTTTGCCACGGAGCCCGGTCGGGCACAGCCCGAAAAAGCTACGTGGCATCCATCTCTCCAGCCCATGGGCCCACCACCTGTGGGAGGAACCGCTGGGGTCGGGTGCATTGCCACATGGGTGGCAGTGAAGGTCAGGGGCCTCGACGGACCAGAACCGGGCAGCAGACGCTGGCTCTGGGGACGTGGAATGTCACCTCTCTGTGGGGGAAGGAACCGGAACTGGTGGAGCGCTACCGGTTAGATCTGGTGGGGCTTACCTCTATGCACAGTCTCGGTTCTGGAACCGTACTCCTGGATAGGGGTTGGACTCTTTTCTTCTCCGGAGTTGCCCAGGGTGTGAGGTGCCGGGCGGGTGTGGGGATACTCACAAGCCCCCGGTTGAGCGCCGCTATGTTGGAGTTTACCCCGGTGGACGAGAGGGTCGCCTCCCTACGCCTGCGGCTGGTGGGGGGGAAAACTCTGACTCTTGTTTGTGCATATGCACCAAACAAGAGTTCGGAGTATTCGGCCTTCTTGGAGACCTTGAATGGAGTCCTGTATGGGGCTCCAGTGGGAGACTCCATCGTTCTGCTGGGGGACTTCAACGCGCACGTGGGCAATGATGGAGACACATGGAGAGGCGTGATTGGGAGGAACGGCCTCCCTGATCTAAACCAGAGTGGTTGTTTGTTGTTGGACTTCTGTGCTAGTCATGGACTGTCTATAATGAACACCATGTTCGAACATAGGGATGCTCATAAGTGTACCTGGTACCAGAGCACCCTAGGCCAAAGGTCAATGATCGATTTTATAATCGTTTCATCTGATCTGAGGCCGTATGTTTTGGACACTCGGGTGAAGAGAGGGGCGGAGCTGTCAACCGATCACCATCTGGTGGTGAGTTGGGTCAGAGGGTGGGGGAAGACTCTGGACAGACCTGGTAAGTCCAAACGGGTAGTGCGGGTAAATTGGGAACGTCTGGAGAAGGCCCCTGTCCAACAGACTTTCAACTCACACCTCCGGCGGAGCTTTTCGTGCATCCCTGTGGAGGCTGGGGGCATTGAACCCGAGTGGACAATGTTCAAAGTTTCCATTGCTGAAGCTGCGGCGAAGAGCTGTGGTCTTAGGGTCTTGGGTGCCTCAAGGGGCGGTAACCCACGAACACCGTGGTGGACACCGGTGGTCAGGGAAGCCGTCCGACTGAAGGAGTCTTTCCGGGATATGTTATCCCGGAGGGCTCCGGAGGCAGTTGCAAGGTACCGAAGGGCCCGAAGGGCTGCAGCCTCTGCCGTGAAAGAGGCAAAGCAGCGGGTGTGGGAGAAGTTCGGAGAAGACATGGAGAAGGACTTTCGGTCGGCACCAAGGTGCTTCTGGAAAACCGTTCGCCACCTCAGGAGGGGGAAGCGGGGAACCATCCAAGCTGTGTACAGTAAGGATGGGACGCTGTTGACCTCAACTGAGGAGGTAATAGGGCGGTGGAAGGAGCACTTTGAGGAACTCCTAAATCCGACTAATACGCCCTCTATGGTAGAGGCAGAGCTGGAGGATGATGGGGGATTGTCGTCAATTTCCCTGGTGGAAGTTGCTGAGGTGGTTAAACAACTCCACAGTGGCAAAGCTCCAGGGATTGATGAGATCCGTCCGGAAATGCTTAAAGCTCTGGGTGTGGAGGGGTTGTCTTGGTTGACACGCCTCTTCAACATTGCGTGGAAGTCTGGGACGGTGCCTAAGGAGTGGCAGACCGGGGTGGTGGTTCCCCTTTTCAAAAAGGGGGACCAGAGGGTGTGTGCCAATTACAGGGGTATCACACTTCTCAGCCTCCCCGGTAAAGTCTACTCCAAGGTGCTGGAAAGGAGGGTTCGGTCGATAGTCGAACCTCAGGTTGAAGAGGAACAATGCGGATTCCGTCCTGGTCGTGGAACAACGGACCAGCTCTTTACTCTTGCAAGGATCCTGGAGGGAGCCTGGGAGTATGCCCAACCGGTCTACATGTGCTTTGTGGATCTGGAGAAGGCGTATGACCGGGTACCCCGGGAGATACTGTGGGAGGTGCTGGGGGAGTATGGGGTGAGGGGGTCCCTTCTCAGGGCCATCCAATCTCTGTACGACCAAAGCGAGAGCTGTGTCCGGGTTCTCGGCAGTAAGTCGGACTCGTTTGAAGTGAAAGTTGGCCTCCGCCAGGGCTGCGCTTTGTCACCAATTCTGTTCGTAGTATTTATGGACAGGATATCGAGGCGTAGTCGGGGTGGAGGGGGGTTGCAGTTCGGTGGGCTGGGGATCTCATCGCTGCTTTTTGCAGATGATGTGGTCCTGATGGCATCATCGGCCTGTGACCTTCAGCACTCACTGGATCGGTTCGCAGCCGAGTGTGAAGCGGCTGGGATGAGGATCAGCACCTTTAAATCGGAGGCCATGGTTCTCAGCAGGAAACCGATGGAGTGCCTTCTCCAGGTAGGGAATGAGTCCTTACCCCAAGTGAAGGAGTTCAAGTACCTTGGGGTCTTGTTCGCGAGTGAGGGGACAATGGAGCGGGAGATTGGTCGGAGAATCGGCACAGCGGGTGCGGTATTACATTCAGTTTATCGCACCGTTGTGACGAAAAGAGAGCTGAGCCAGAAGGCAAAGCTCTCAATCTACCGGTCAGTTTTCGTTCCTATCCTCACCTATGGTCATGAAGGCTGGGTCATGACCGAAAGAACAAGATCCAGGGTACAAGCGGCCGAAATGGGTTTCCTCAGGAGGCTGGCTGGCATCTCCCTTAGAGATAGGGTGAGAAGCTCAGTCATCCGTGAGGAGCTCAGAGTAGAGCCGCTGCTCCTTTTGCATTGAAAGGAGCCAGTTGAGGTGGTTCGGGCATCTGGTAAGGATGCCCCCTGGGCGCCTCCCTAGGGAGGTGTTCCAGGCACGTCCAGCTGGGAGGAGGCCTCAGGGAAGACCCAGGACTAGGTGGAGGGATTATATCTCTAACCTCGCCTGGGAACGCCTCGGGATCCCCCAGTCGCAGCTGGTTAATGTGGCTCGGGAAAGGGAAGTTTGGGGTCCCCTGCTGGAGCTGCTACCCCCGCGACCCGATACCGGATAAGCGGACGAAGATGGATGGACTTTTGATGATGTTGGGAAGTTGCGTGGAATTATGGGAGTTTATTGTTAAACACCTTCGCTAGTTAGAATGCATCTGTTCACGGACAAAATTATAAAACATTGTTTTTTGAAAATTACAATAACTTATGGTTAAAGAAAAGGTTCCAGAACATTCATTTATTGTACATCACTCATAGAGAGAGGCATTCTTTTTGTCTGCTTCCTTTTTATTTCTTGAGCTAAATTTGATCAGGCAAAGCTAACAGAACTTTCACTGTGCCCTTCACTCTCAGGTGTGCGGGATTTGAACAGCGTGAACGCTAATGCCTCCTTGGCTGACCTGGGCCTGGACTCCTTGATGGGTGTTGAGGTTCGCCAAACTCTGGAGCGCGACTACGACATCGTCATGAGCATGAGGGAGATTCGCCAGATCACCATTAACAAGCTGCGAGAGCTGGCCAATAGCAAGCCAGGCGGATCAAATGGTATTAAGAGCTGCTCTTAAATCAGCAGAAAAAAAAGAGAGATTTATTGAGAAAGATCAGTCTAAATCCAGTTATTTGTAAGATGTGGCTTCATAAAACATGCAGATACACTCAGAAGAGGAAGAATGAGTTTTTCTTGTCTACTTCCAACTATCCAGAATCTCACCACGCTACAGCTAAGAGAGATGGCGTTCGCTCTTTGTTGGAGTCTGATCTGACCCAGCTATTAGTCAACCCCAACGGCCCCACTGTGACGCCGCTCAACAAGGTTCAGAGCCAGGAGAGGCCACTGTTTCTGGTCCATCCCATTGAGGGCTCCATTGCAGCCTTTAAGACGCTTGCTTTCAAGCTTAGCATGCCTTGCTATGGCCTGCAGTGCACCAAAGGTATTGTTTGTTAACAAACACACTCAATTAGGCTCATACAAGGCTAGGAAAAAAGAAAATGACACACAGTATATTACTGCACTAATAAGGCTAGGCCACCCTTTGTTGTCAGAACAGAACTTAGTCCTTCAATTGCTAATGATAAGTCCAGAATATTACAATTTGAGCCGAATAACAGATGGTTTGACTCAAGTCTTTGACTGGTCATTACAGATTATGTAATGCTCAAAACTATTCAGTTCTTTTTTTTCCACTCAGAATCATCCATTTATTTCTTTGGGAATGTTTACTGATGTTCTAACCAACCACCACCTTTTTGGCCTAATGGTTATGTTTATTATTTAGATGTTTATATATGAATAGACGAGCGTGAGGATTTAGAGCCGTGACTGTTTACATCCCCTCTCCCCCAGCTGCTCCTCTGGACAGCATCCAGTCCCTGGCAGCCTACTATGTGAACTGTATCAGACAGGTTCAGCCAGACGGGCCTTATCGAATCGCTGGCTACTCCTTTGGTGCCTGTGTGGCATTTGAAATGTGTTCTCAGCTTCAGAACCAGAATTGGCCTGTGGAGTACCTCTTTCTGTTTGATGGATCACACTCCTATGTGGCAGCATACACGCAGGTCAGAGAAAAGAGCTCATACACACACACAAACAATTTTTACAAAGATTGGGATTTTTCTGATTTGTGTGGAGATGCCTGGTATTATCAGGGAAACATATTAACCATTCATGTATTTCACACTTTTATTGCATTATAGTTTTAGTCTGTCTAACATGAGTGGGATCATTTAGTGGGGTTTTAATACAGAGCAGAAATTAAAAGATTAATATGTGCATTTAATGATGTAGTTTGGGAACAACTTGAGGTTTACAGTAACTGAAGGTTGGTTATGTCAAGTTAACTCAGTATTTGGTTTCCAGAGCTACAGAGCCAAGTTGACACCAGGCAAAGAGTCTGAGGCTGAAACTGAAGCCCTGTGTGCCTTCATCCAGCAGTTCACTGGCATCGCGTACAACAAGGTATACAACCTCTGACATGTCTGCACACACACATAGACACTCACCAAAGATTTTCATCAGTCACAACATTCAAGCGAGTCTTGGGTGCTTGAGCAATTTAATACACAAAATGTAGAACATCCAGTCAGACTTGTGTTTTAGCACACTGACTTCCCAAACTATTTGGCTGTGAATATTGTGAAGGTTTTAAAGTCATGAACCCTGATGATTTGATTGATGATTTGAGAATGAAAAAAGGTAAACCATCACTAATTTGTGAGGATAACCTTGCTCACATGTGCTAGTTGCAGCCTTGTGTGGGGACTTGTGTGCCACCTGATGACACCTAACCACACCTTTGTCAGGTGTAGCTCTTAACATTGATAATTCAAAAGCCAAGGTGAACCTACTTTTTACACCTGAAATTAAGAGAGCTCTGATTTTGTCCCTTGAATACCCACGTGAAGTCTCTAATTTTCTATTTAGCATTTCAATTATGATCAAATTAAATAATTAAAACTTAGTCAAACAATAGGAATACGTAGTTACCATTGTGCAGGAAGCCTGTACATCAAGTTAGTCTTCTTTATCACAGCTAAAGCTCATTTTTGTTTACCTTGCACAAACGATGACTGGAGTTAGAAACTAGCATGGCCACTCATAAGCTGCACTGTAACAAGTGTGTGATGGGTGATGAGGATATGGCCGTGATGGAACTACAAAGAAGAAAAAGATGAAGCTGTACCACTTTTAATTTGGGTTTAACGTTTAGACCAAAAAGCATGGAATTTCAAGCGTTTTTTTTAAGTCGCTGAAATATATGGTAAATGTGAAAAGAAATAATTATATACATCTATATCTCACTTCTTGCTCTTTTAGTGTTTGTAATTGTGTTGTAGGATCATTTCCATCATTCATTTTCTTTATCTCTGTATATGTTTTTTGTACTAAATAAAAATGTAAACATAAAAGGCAGTGATGAAAGACTTTGACATCATGTAATACCCTTCTATGCTTTTTGTCCTTGTTTACATCCTGTTCTGTCTGGTCTTTCACTATTCGTCTTTGTCAAGTTTTTAACTACAGTTAGTTTTGCTGCTTAAATGTCTGATAATATAGCTGCAGTGACATTACTGTGCACATGGAAAAGTTCACGATTACTAAAAGAAGCCTCTCTAATCATTAAAGTAAATCGTAACAAGTAAAAATGTTTATCACATTATGCACAACCTGGGAATTGGGAAAGGCCATATATAGTACTTTGACAACTACTTTGATTCCTACAGCGGTTTCCATCCCAATCTCTTCTAATTTGCCCCTCTTGTTCTGCAGCTTCTGGAGACTCTTCTCCCACTGTCAGACCTGGGAGCCCGTGTCAATATCGCTGTGGACCTAATCACCTCCAGCCACAAGAACATCAGCCGAGACTTGCTGCACTTTGCAGCTACCACCTTCTACTACAAGCTGAAGGCTGCTGATGGCTATGTGCCTGTGACAAAATACCATGGCAATGTGACGCTACTGCGTGCCAAAACCAGCAGTGAATACGAACAAAACTTGGGAGCTGACTACAAGCTCAGCGAGGTAACAGCCATAAATACACTCGCACACATTTAAATCATTTTTAAGATTATTTTTTAAAGTGGACTTTACTAAGATTACTTATTTAAGCTTACCTTAATTCATATTGGAGATGATAAAATGTCAAGGAAGTGGAACAAATGAATAAGAAAATTGTTTACTTTTTGTTTTGTTGCCTTAAGCTTCTTTCACACATGGTTACTGGTAAATTACTAGGATAACCTTTCAGGCACTGCTAGTGAATTTCACTATTCACAACATAGAATGTAAAAAATAGTGGACATAGCAGCAGTGATGTCGCCCATTGATTTATGGACTGCCGTTTTGAAGCCTCTAGTTTGGCAATTTGACCATCGCCATCCTGGGTTTTTGAAACCGGACATGACGACTTTCGAGGATAGGGTGGTGTTGGGAAGGATGATGTGGCCAAGCCAGTGTTAGGGTTGCAATAGTCTCGCTTTGCCAGACCCTCATCCAAAGTGCGCTGAAGGAGGGTCTGGCTACTCCACATGGCATTCGGGGATGGGAGGAAAACGTGCTCTGGTTTAATGGCATTTCTTTAAACCAATCAGAATTGTCATGGGCGGTGCTAAACTCCGCACGGAGCCGCTGCAAAATAGTCGTGTGAGAAAAAACTCAGATTGGACAGATAGTCTAGCTAGATGTCTCAATTTACCAATGCAGTGATCTGAGGAGCAGTCAACAATAGTCCTCTAAATCCACCAAATTTAAAATTCCAACACAAAGGAAGCGGAAGGAAACGGAAAATATATGCATCCGGCGGAATTTCCTGCAGCACCGGAGCAATCCCGGAAATGGAACGCGAAAGATATAGGGCCCTATTTTAACAATCTGAAACTCAATTATCAAACGCAAGTAGCTTTGTGGGCGGATCCCAACGCAAATATAAAATGGGTTGGTCTGAAGTAGCTACATTACTCATAGGTGTGGTTTGGGCGTAACGTGCAATAAACCAATCACAGTGTTATCTCACATTCAGTTTAAAAGCAGGCGTGCTTGTTCCATGGAGGATTGCTATTATAATGGAGGATTTGCTAGGCGCACACTCTTAATACATCCATGGGTGCACGCACGGAGCGGTTCACAGCCGAGGATTGACGATGTTTGCTATTGGTTTTTCCTTTTGACAAAATGTAAACAAAGAAATGTCACAAAAACATACTTTCCGATGTTTTGGGCTCACTCTCACTGAATCACGAGGTTATGAATGCATGGTGATATTTTTGCAATGTAGACCGAGATTACCTCACTATAGACGATGCAGTTCTTCGGTCTCTCCTCTCCCGTGCTGCTGCTGGTGCATTTGGGTTAAGTGGCATCGGCACATGCAGTTCAACATCACATCTCCTTAAGTCTTCTAATATTTCCTCATTTAACACATCCTGATTCATGGAAATGTTGTGTAAAACAAGGTCATATTTTTCCTTGTATTTATGTATGGTTTGCAAAAATGGGAATTGCTGGGTCCGTGAGATGAGAGAAGCAAAGTGTATGTGCGGTGTGCACACACTACATCACGGCCAAGCATGTACCCTTAAAATAGCATCTGAATAACGCGCCACTGACTTTAGACTAGGTTTTTCCTGGTCTGTGGCGGAATTGTTTTCTGAAACTGCAAAATAGCACTAGGGAACGTTTGTGCCGGAACACGCCTCCTCTTTTTGCTGAACCGTCCCCGGGAGAGCAAGTTCATTCCCTAATTTACCGATGTGAGTCTGTGGAGGGAAATGTCCTCTGTGCGTCGGGTGCAAAATAGAAATGATACATGCGTCGGTGTACAAAGTCAATTGCGCTGGGTGCAAGATAGGGCCCATAGACTAGGTGTCCAATGATGCTACGCTAAGCTAAACGCTAAAAAAGTTGCCGATTTTCAACCATTCAGAAGCGAGTCACCCAGTGGAGATTTACCGGCGGGTAAACCAGGACCTCCGGGTACTGCCACCATTTTGTCTGAGGTTTGTGCTTGTTAAAAGGAAGTTTTTCCTCTGCACCAAAGACTTGCTCTTGGGGGGAATTGTTGGGTCTCTGAATGAAATTAATAGTGTGGTCTAGACTTACTCTATCTGTAAAGTGCCCCGAGTAACTTCTGTTATGATTTTACATTATAAATAAAATTTTATTGAATTTACTGAAATTAATTTGCAGGTATGGCAGTACAGAGCGTTGAACAAGAAATTTTTAGCCAACCAAAATGTACCAATTAACTTGAAGTGAAAACACACAGTGAGAGGGTCAAAGTTTTAAGACAAAAACACAGACCCCCAAAAACAAGTTCAAGGCTATCTTAATGTATACAGTGACATGGATACACATTGCTCAGCCTCTAAAGTCGTAAATTAACAGGTCATTGTGTAGCCACGCCCTTAAGCATCCTCTGCTTTATCGTCAATTTTAAAATAAATGAGACTTCAATTTACAAAAGGAACATTATGCTGTATTGAAGAAGACTTAACACTAGTGATTGAGACCATAAACTCACATTTTAAGGGGACCAAAATGTACTAATTAACTTTGAAGTGAAAACACACAGTGAGAAAATCTAAGTTTTAAGACAAAAACAGACAACATCCAAAAACAAGTTCACGGCTATCTTAATGTACACAGTGCCATGGATACACATTGCTAAGCCTCAGTCCACAATTAACAGATCAGCATGTAGCCACGCTCTAAAGCATCCCCTGCTTTATTGTCAATTTTAAAATAAATGTGACCCCAAATGAACACTTTGTATTAGTATTTAGATATGGATCCAGTACAAGCAGCTGCGGCACTTTGGTCCAAACAACATTTAAGGGGGAGATTATCGGATGTGTTTTTGCCTCGCCACACAGCTTTTAACAGATTGTAAGGGCGATAATGGGGCAAGAACAGATTGCAATACCAGTGTGGGGCTCTCTCAGGAGGAAGCAACCAGTGGGCCAGATGCCTTAAGTTAAAGCATAGTAATAATAGAACATCTTTGGTAGACCCAAACCTCCTTTATCAATCGGTCTTTGAAATGTATTCAAATGTAGCCAAGTTTTTTTTTTTTGCGGCGCGTTACTATAATTGAAGCTGTTTTTTTCATCAGACAAACTAGATCTCTGAGCCGAGAGGCAAAGACTTGTTTTACTGTTCTTCCTTGGTTAATGGGCAGTGCACGAGACAAGCGCATAAATGCTGACTATTGGCTGAGGTTGAGTAAACTTTCACGGTAAGCCAATCAGAGGTAGAGTTGGGCGAGTGTTTGAAAGCACGCATAGTCAGACACACAACGAACAACACAAGCGAGTCAGTCAACGAGAGACAGGTATGGGGAGCCCAAATAATCCAAAAGTAGCTTTTTCTAAATGGAAGTATAGCCATTACTTTTCCCTCCAAGAAATTAAAGGATTGCACATTAATCGTGAAATGCACATCATGCCCTGGGCCCCAAGTGCCTATCCACGTCAGTGTCAAGTAATTCAAACTTACTCAAACTTTAAATAACTATCTGTAACGTGTTTTCCCAAATGTGTGCAAATGTTCTCATACAGTATGTCCCACTGGCTGCAGGCCCCGAAGAACTACTATTTTGTAATGAACTGGCAAAATGCCTCCAGAAAGAACAGATTTATTCTCCCTGAAACAAGTTTCCTTTTATTTTTAAAGAAGTATACCAAAAGACATCGCAACTTTTATCGCAACTTTTTTATAAAAGCTCCCGCAAAATCGGGCGTTTTGGGCAACAATCTCAAAAACAGGCCGCAAAATCCTGGAGGGACTGATAAATACAAAATGGTGATGACTGAACACAACTAAATATCAAATACTCACAGAACAGTCCATGTGCACCTAAATCTGAACAATGCACAGTTCAACTCCCTTAAAAGTTTGTCTTTTCGTAATCCGTTCTCACATGCTTGTCTCCCATGCACTGCTACCAAAAAAAAAAAAAAGAGTCCAAGTAGGATCCCAGCCGGTGTCTCACATTAGCGCCAGTCCGTCCCATGAGAGCCGAGGTTTTATCTGTATCGCTCTGGAGAAGTCTGGAAATTAGTGGTGTGTGATACTGTAACATTTGGTATCGATCTGATACAAAGTCATTACAGGGCCAGTATCGCTGATACCGATACTGTACCGATACTTTCCAATAATTAAGGTGGATTCATCATCAAATTGCTAATCTGAATGAATTTTCATGAACTTTTTAAGTGTTTTTGTGATTTTTTTCCTTTGGATTATCAATAAGTTAAAACCCAGGACATAGTTTCCATATACTTGTATGAATTTGTTGTGTTACCACTGTATATTACACGTTTATAATTTTTCATAGTTGATTTTTTCCCCCAATGTTTACATTTTACTCCTATTTATTGTTATTGAACGTTAGCCTTTTAGCACATCCTCTTTACTATGGCAACCCTCATAAAATCTTTGAATCTCTGTCTACTTACATGTTCAAGTTCTGTCTGACTGACGTGTCTTTCTTCAGGTATGTGATGGCAAGGTGTCAGTTCACATTATAGAGGGAGACCACCGCACCTTTCTGGAAGGAGCAGGAGTAGAGACCATCAGCAGCATCATCCATAGCTCACTGGCTGAGCCACGAGTTACAGCAAGGGAGGGCTAGACATGCCCAACCCAAACAACACCCTCCACCTACATACTAATTCCACAACATTCCCCAAATTGGTCTCTTTCTCCAATTAGTTCATGATGTGTAAGTTTAACTTTGTTATATCCAGTGAGAATAATACCCAGCATGTTTACGTTTTGTGCCATTTTGCTCCTAAAATCCTGAATGCACCTTACTACTCCTTTTCAAATAGTATTTGTCAATTCAAGCAATGGACACTCTTCCTAACCTATCAGAGCTCTTAGCTGGTATCTTCTTATTTGGTAAAAAAAAAAAAAAAAAAAAAGTGCTTTCAGTTTATACAGTAAGATTTTCCAAGTTATGTCTTACTATGTTACGATGTTTCATTCAGCCTTTTGGGTAGTAGGGATAGCCATTTTAAGCAATTTCGCTAATCAAGAGTCAGCAGTGGTCGATGACTAATCATTATTAATTGTTAGTATTTACATGGGCTATTTTTATAGCACAATCAAAGAAAATTGGGTATTAAGAAAATGTATTAATAAATATAAGTAAAATCTCTATATTACACAACACAAAATATTTCATCACTTAAAACTGCTGCTTGTGCATGCTCCCGCTCCATTTGTCATCTGTCAACAACACTCCTAAATTAGCCAATTATATCTACATACTATGTAGTCTGGTGAGTTGTGTGCAGCTAGTCCAGCTACTAAACCATCTGCTCAGGTATAACCAGTATCCCAGGAAAGTAAGAATACTGTTGAGCCAACTTTGCCAGCCCAGGAAGTCTTTGATTTGGGTTTTACTTCCAGAGAAGGAGTAACATTAGCATTGTAGCTGCAGCTGTGCTCTCTGTAGGAGCTTTTAGGTTGACATTAGTGTGAGCCTCTGGATAGCTAGCAGACTGTCAGGTAACGTTGACTCTGTTTGGCTCTGGAGACTGCTGCAGTGAGCACGCAAAGGCAAGCGTAACTCAATCTGTTCAAACTGAAAAGAGCACCACCAAGTGGATACAACCTAATACAATAAAACCGGTATAGTTTAGATAGAATATGTTTAAGAAAGTCCAGTTTAAACAGTAGAGACATGGTAAAATACTGCACAGCAGGTTATAAAACTGTCGCTATTTCACAACTCTGGAAATTATTATTATTTGGATTCCAGAGGTGTGAAATTATTTCTCAAACTGTCGACATACCAGGTAAACAACTACCAGGTAAAAGGAACAAAATCCCAGAATGAAGCACTGCTCAGTGATACAGTGAGAGAGAAGCTAAACAGCTTCTCTCTCACTGTATCACAAACCTGTTAAACTGCCAAGGTAAAATTACTTCTGACATGTTGCAAAAGTTGACCAGATATTATTAGTATTAGATGTGACCTTTTTGGGAGTTTTTTTCTTCTATTTTATTTGTTTATTTTGTTAAAAAAAAAAATTACGTTTACCTTTTTGTCAGAGGACATTGTGTTGTTTTTGTTGTTTCCATCATCTTTTGCCTTGAAGCAAAGCAGAAACTCTGTTATTCTAGTCAATTGAGCCACCCAAAAACCAAAACCCACTCAAATTATGGAAAGCACTAAACAAATTATTGTGATTAATGTAGTGCAGACAGCTAATATTTTATAATTAAGAGTAATTTAATTGAATAGGCACACTGAATGACTTCTATAGACCATCTTAATCTATAAAACCGTTTTGACAAATACTTTCAAATTCAGTGTATTCACAAGGTTTTTTTTTTTAGAGAAAAGAATTATCCATACCCATAAAATACCCTTATGCCCTGATACTAATTCACTATAATTATGAACGTTTGTAACCAACAGTTCTTGTTTTTTTTTTATCCTGCAGTACTTCAAATACAATCTGTAGAAACAAAGATGTTTCATTTACCAGACAGATTCAAAAGAAACTGTTCTTGAAATAAAATCAATCTGATTAGGTGAAAGGGTCAATCCAGGTCAATTTTTCCTAGCTGACAAACTTTTTGATGCCAAAACATTGTTGAGTTTATTGGTTCCTCTGCAACAAATGACTGACTTCTGCAACAAATGATTGACTTATGTGTGAACACAAGGTGTTGTTCTGACGGCAAAAACAGTTAAAGTATTTTAATAGAAGTGGTGCACTGAAAAGGTTTGATATGTAAATATGTCACTAAATGTTGCATCCTTTCCCAAATCAGCTTTTGGTTGTGAATGACTACTAAGGCATCTATTGTATATGGACAAAACTGACCTGATCCCTTTTCACAGATTTTTGCTGAAAGGCTCTATCCTCCCACAGCTGTCTCTGACTCCCATGATCCTCCCTTAGTTTCATGACCCCCCCAGGCAAGCAGTCCAGTCCCACTATAGCAGCAACATATAACAGCCAACCTGATCTCTGAGACCTCTAATCTGGTCTATGAAGGGTCTGGTGACTTGAGGCAAATGTGATTGATTGCAGTGAAATGGAGAAGGAAGTGACAGTACATGCTCATCTCTTATATTGTAATAATAGAAATGTTATTTCTATGATTGTAATATTTCCAGTATGTATTGTTATGACTAATAAAGGCCTGTCACTTTAAAACTTTTGTGTTTTTCCATTAATTCAACATGTGAAAGATAGAAATACCCATGATGTATGAATGTCTTGCTTTCTGTTTGGGAAATCTACAAGGCTTGCTCTATATGTATACTGTGAAAACAGCTTAGTAGGCAAAGCAGAATATATATTGTATGTCCTTTATTTTTTTAACTGAGTAGAAGCTAAAGACTCAAAACATAAAACTACTGCATCACTTATCTTTATCAGTGTCTGGTCAAAGGGTATTCTGAGTAAATGTGTTTGAATGGATGAGGTTGTTCCTGCTAAGCTCAACATAGTCAGCTCTAGGCTTTACAATACACTGCGCATCAGTAGCTGACACTGGCAGCAGTAGAAGTAGTCATCAGTACGTGATGAACGAGTGTGTACGCTACAGAGAGCGGCTGACCAGGGGCCTCATTTATAAAACCTGTTAACGCAAGAAAAAGTTGCGTGAAGCAGGGTGAAATTTGCCGTCGCAACATTCCTCGCAAAAGTCGGGATTTATAAAGAATTTCCATGCGTTAAAATGTACCCAGTTTTCCGCAACCTTTTGACCATGCGTGTGATCGTGCGTAATGCTCTCAAGGTTTTGTAGACTGTTTTAGTGAACTCCGATGGTAACACGAAATATCACATGGATAAAGTACTCTGGATGCATACCGTACAGCCTGCATGTGAGCACACTCTAAATTTTAATTTAGTTTTCGTAACCATCAATTAGGTCTATCATGTCATGAATTATAAAAATGGATATTTATATCCAACAAATAAATCTATTTAACCCTTGTATGGTGTTTGGGTCTGTGGGACCCATTTTCAATGTTTGCTAAAAGAAAGCTTATGCTATTATTTCTTCTAACTCAAACTCATTGGCCTTGGCTCATTTTCTGTGAAGAACATAACAAATAACTTATTTTCAATGACTGCACACGGTACAACCCCCTACACATAACCATTACATATGAGGTGTTCGGGTCTACTGGACCCGAGTGTAATAATTATAGGTGCTATGAAACTTAACTGTGTCCTCCTCCTAACTGGGCCTGCTGTGTGTGTGTGTGTGTGTGTGTGTGTGTGTGTGAATGTTGTCTTTCTGCACCTGCTATTCCCACACAAAATTACAAAATTGTTACATTTTCAAGCACTTTCACCTGTTCTGATTAAGTTCTAAGAAATAAGCACCAATATTTCTATTTTTTACCTTTGACCCTTTGCTAAGCCCCGCCCTCCTTAGTTACTGTTGCTACGCCTGTCAAGCTTTCGTGCCTGGCACGTCCATTACAGTATGTAAGCACCAGTGTCAGACATTCCCAAGGAGATAATTAGTAATTTTTGGCGAACAGGTGAAATATCTGAGAGAGCAAGACAAAAGGGAGTGCAGTATGCATTCAAGGGATATATCCATGATATAATATACAACCAATGAGAGAATAATTTCATCAAAATTGAAGCTAAAGCCTATAGGTCATGCAATAATGTGAGCCGCCTCATACGCTGACCATTCAGAAAACTGGAATGTTTCATTCGTCCCGCGTTTCAATCGCCCCGGCTCTCCCCTACATACCTTGTAGAAGTAGGCTAAATTTTAAGTGTCTGCGGCCCAAAGCCAGATTATGGCGCGGACTCCAACGCTTGCTGTAACTTCGCAATTGCTCTTCTTTTTTTGTTCAAAATGCAACTAGATTAAAAGTCGTGAAAGAGTGAACACAGAAGTTGAGGGAGTCAGATGAGAAAAAGAGCTTTAATGTGCACGAAAGTAAATCAACACAGGAAAGCCCGAGCAAGGTCTGGACATATCTTGCTAATGAGTCCTTTGTCTAACATCGCCTTATAGCCTATCGTTCTACAAGGAAGACCCTCCTCCTGTGGAACTTTTTCGCAGCAATAGCGGCTGGGCTTGGTGCCCTAGTTTTTTTCGCAGCAACTGCGGCTGCCATCCTACGGAGGCTGCAACAATGGTAAGTAGGGGTGGAACGGTATGTAGGCCTATTCGTATTGAACCGAAACGGTACGGGCGTCTCGGTTCGGTAGGCTACATGAATTTACACGGAGAATACACGGTATAAAAATAAATAAAACTTGCGTGCACATGAATTAATGTAATGTGGAACTACTGTTACATAGCCTACGCGTTTCTTAGGGACACCTAATCTGTAGCCCCGCCCTAGCTCTGCTGCTCCCAAGCTCTGCCTACATGTCAAGTTGGAGTCGGTCCAGTGAGTCCACACCTTAGCCATGTCTTTCTCTATCACTCTGGTCCACACGAAGCAAACTAGTCCCTTCCATATACAACCAAACACGGATGTAGCCTACTGTAGCTGTATCCCTTCTTGCCTCGACCACAAAAGGCTTCCAGGCCCGTTTGCTTTGCTCCGCTGTTAGCTCCGCTTTTAGCTTCGCGGTTTGCTGCTAGCTCCGCCGTTAGCTGTTAGCTCCGCCGTTAGCTTCACTGTTTGTTGTTAGCTCCGCCGTTAGCGTCGCCGTTAGCGTCGCTGTTTGCTGCTAGCTCCGCCGTTAGCTTCACTGTTTGTTGTTAGCTCCGCCGTTAGCGTCGCTGTTAGCGTCGCGGTTTGCTGCTAGCTCCGCTGTTAGCGTGTGAAGCTAACGCCACAATACGCCAACTGCTCTGTGTAACTGAAGCTGCTCTTTTAACACCCCTGCTCTGTGAATTCACATATGAGAGCAGTGCTGGTCTCCCATATCACACTACTAGCTGATTGTCTTATTTTGTTTACAAGTTCCAGATGGAGTCTGGAGATGATGTGGGGTAGCCTAGCCTACTTATTGTTTACTGTTTACATCTTATAGGCTACGCTTCAGGCTGTTGCAGCTAGCTCAGGGGAGAGACTGGATGACACTATGTGGTACAGCCTGAGACATGCACAATAAAAAAAAATTTCCTACTGCAATTTTGTTATGCTTTTCCCTCCATTGTACCGAACCGTGATGTCTGAACCGAGGTATGAACCGAACTGTGACTTCAGTGTACCGTTCCACCCCTAATGGTAAGCCATCTGTGGCCGTTTGCAGCTGCACAGCGACAACTGAAGGAGGTAGGTCTCTTCCTTACACAAACTAAAATGCATATCATCTTTTGTCTAGTATCATATTTGTTGTACACTATATTTCCCATAACTCAATTAAAACAATTTTTATCACATTTTCCCACAACATTCCCTCCTTTGTGACTATAGAGTCACAAAGGTTTTTTATACTTCAGGGGGTAGTAGAAAATCGTCTTTGAAGATTTCTTTTTAACAGACGCCTTGGGCATACCTCGCTTGGCCACCATGGTTTATCGTAACTTCC
Source organism: Zingel zingel (assembly GCA_023566125.1). NCBI lineage: Eukaryota > Metazoa > Chordata > Actinopteri > Perciformes > Percidae > Zingel > Zingel zingel. Next base: position 14,156,326 of record CM042334.1, read on the forward strand.
GGCCATCTGCATCATGTAGAGCAGTGGTCCCCAACCGTTTTTGCGCCACGGACCGGTTTAATGTCAGACAATATTTTCACGGACCGGCCTTTAAGGTGTGGCGGATAAATACACAAAATAAAATGATACGACCGACAAAAACTGTGGTATTTTCTAAATATAATAATAAACATGAATCCACTGTGTACTCATATGCAACTTTATTAGCAGCGTCCTCGTAACATCGCGCCAACAACATAACATGAGTAACATCCTCTCTGCCCCCAACACTCTCTGGTCGCTGTGGTAATGTTTAAAACATGCCTTCAGATACAACACAAAAACAAATATAAAGTGCATGAAAAATACAACTCACCATAACGCTAAATCAGTGGGAGCCCTGAGCTTGTTTCTCTGCAACGAGACGGTCCCATCTAGGGGTAATGGGAGACAATGACACCCGAAGTGTGTTGCTTATGTCCGGTCTACTCCGTAATTTTGTTTTGGTTGCTGTCACTGCAGAAAATCCCGCTTCACACAAATAGGATGTCGGAAATGGCAACAGGGTTTTCAGTGCTTTTGTGGCAATCTCAGGGTATTCTGCCGTTAATCCAGAACACCGGCAGAGTTGTTGTCTCGAACATACTTTTAAGGCCGCCGTCATTTGCGATCTCCAGCAGTTGATCTTCTTCTTGCAAAGACATGCTGGATTCACCTGGTTTGTTGACAAATGGGTCGCGGATCCATTCCATGGCAGTTCGTGGGTCTTTTGAGGTTGGGAAGTAGCGCTCAAACTCTTTTAAAAGCAAAGACAAGTGATCGTGCACCAGCTGGGAGAATGAAGGCTCGGGCTCAGTCTCTTCCAAAATCCCTGCGAATGTTTGAAACATGTCATTTATACCTCTGTTCCAGTTTGGCTTTAAATGCAGCTACTTTATCTGCCAACTTGAAGACAGTTGTCATTTTCCCCTGAAGTGACCGATTGAGTTCATTGAGCGGGTTGAATATGTCGCACAAGTAAGCAAGTTTTGCGACCCATTCCTCGTCACTGAAATGTGCTGCCAGCGGTGACTTTTTTTCTGAGAGAAATCTCTGCAGTGGCTCTCATAATTCAAACACTCTGGCCAGCGATCTCCCTCGGGATAACCATCTTATTTCTGTGTATAAGAGATGGTGTCTGTGCTCCGCGTCCATCTCCTCACAAAGCTGCTCGAACAGGCGCGAGTTAAGGGTGTGTGCTTTGATGTGGTTAATAACTTTAACGACATCATTCAATATGCTGTTAAGTTCCGGTGGTATTTTTCGGCTAGCCAGCATTTCCCTGTGAATGATACAATGTGTAGACTCACATTCAGGTGCAACCTCCTTAATCCGAGTAGTTAAACCAGACAGCCGTCCGGTCATGGCAGCAGCTCCGTCTGTGCATATGCCGACACAAAATGACCATTTCAGTTTTCCTGATATATAATCATCCAGCGACTTGAATAGTTCTGCGGCTGTGGTTTTGGTTGGCAACGATAGTGCACATAACATATCCTCATGCACATCCTCCTGATGAAGATATCGCACATGAACAAGTAGTATTGCCTTGTTGTCAATATCTGTAGACTCGTCATCCTAGTGTGCGTACCACGGTGATGTATTAATTCTCTCCAACAATTGTGTCTCAATGTCCTCTGCCATTTCCTCAATGCGCCGGGTGACTGTGCTAGCCGAAAGAGGCACCTGTGCCATCTTTTTAACCACAGCCTCTCCTAGAAGTTCACGGCAAATGTCTTTAGTGGCGGGCAGGATCAATTCTTCACCAATGGTGAATGGCTTCTTAGCCTTAGCAATACGCCACAAAGTATGATGCTCTCAGTGCACTCGCATTTGTTGATGGGGTGGCCCTCAGTAATTGCTTCTGTCCTTCTTCATGCTTTTTTTCTTTCAAAATACTCCGAAGGCTTGTCTTTTAATGCAGGGTGCTTGGTCTCCAAGTAGCGAAGCAGTTTTGAAGGCTTCATTGCCTCATTAGAGAGCCGGTCGCAGCATATTATGCAGAGCGGGCTTGGTGCGCGGGAATCACCTGTCGCGATAAATCCATATTTTAAGTAGGACTCCTGGTATTGTCTGTTAAATGCAGCTTTCTTTTTCTTGGAAGTCGTAGGCTCTTCTTCTGTCTCCTCACTGGGCCTGTGTGGTATCTCTGTGTGCTGGGTCATATAGAAAGTCCTAACAACGTGTAGTTCTACCAGTCGCTGGTCTAATCTGCTGTCAATCACATACTCTGCCGAGCCCATTTCAAAACAAAATTTGGTCTGGATGTGTGGGTAGGCAGAAGAGTGAGCAGCAGGGGTGGATGTGTTGGTTGGTGTAATCCAGGTCTCAGTGAGAGCAAGGAAGTCAAGGGATTTCAGGCTGGCAAAGCCAGAGATGAACTCAGTCTTGCGAGTGGCAGACTGGCAGTTCCACAGGCCACCTGCAACAAGGTGTTGTGTGTTGTGTGTGGAACGGGTGGGATAGGTAAGAGAGGTGGGGTTGCGGAAATGTTGCGAGCTAATGCGTGGTTTCTAGTATCTCCGAGAGGAAACACGGACAGGAATGGAGAAGCAGCACATTTCCACTTAACTTCCCACTTAGCCTCCCGCGAAGACTCCTGCGTAGACTCCTGCGTAGACTCCTGCGTAGACTCCTTTGTCTTTGTCCTCCGAGTCTTCGTCCGATGAGGCTGCCGCTGAAGCTACTGCTTCACGCAAATGCCACTATTAAATACAAGGTGATTGGTGTTGGGTACAGATGGGGAGGCAACACCCTCGCTAATCAGTCAAAAGCACCAGAGAGTCATTAAGCTCCACTCCCCAAATTCACACTAACTAGTTTCACTTTAACAAAACCACTAAATTTTGCATAACACAACCAATCTAGCAAAAACAAAAAAACACAGCAGCAGTAGAAAGTAGAAGAGTAGAAGGAACAGCAAAAAACCCAAATAAAGTAAGTACTTAACTTAATATCTAGCTGTCCAGTAGTCAATTCCTTCAGCAATCAAATGCACTCTAACTTTTGGTCTGATTTTAGCTTGCTTAAGTAGTCAAATCCAGGTGGGGAGGCCACACCCTCGCTAATCAGTCAAAAGCACCTGAGGGTCGTTAACCTCAAGTCCCCAAATTCACACTTCACACTAACTAGTTTCACTTTAACAAAACCACTAAATTTTGCCTAACAACAATACCAATATAGCAAAAAAAAACAGCAGCAGTAGAAAGTAGATAACTAGAAGTAGAAGAAGCAGCAAAAAACCCAAATAAAGTAAGTACTTAACTTAGTATCTAGCTGTCCAGTAGTCAATTCCTTCAACAATCAAATGCACTCTGATTGCTGATGATTGCATCCATCCATCCATCCATCCATCCATCTATCTATCTTCCATCCATCCATCCATCCATCCATCTACCATCCATCCATCTATATATCTTCCATCCATCCATTCTTCATCCATCCATCCATCTATCTTTCTTCCATCCATCCATCTACCATCCATCCATCTATATATCTTCCATCCATCCATTCTTCATCCATCCATCCATCTATCTTTCTTCCATCCATCCATCTAAATATCTTCCATCCATCATCAATCCATCCATCCATCTATTTTCCATCATCCATAAATCCATCCAGCATTCATCCATCTATCTATCTATCTATCTATCTATCTATCTATCTATCTATCTATCTTCCATTCATCAACCACAATCCATCCATCATTCCATCTATCTTCCATGTGTCCATCCATCCATCCATCAATGTATCCATCCATCCATCCATCTATATATCTTCCATCCATATATATATATATATCTTCCATCTATCCATCCATCCATCCATATATATATCTTCCATCCATCCATCCATCCATCCATCTTTCTGTGTTCCATCCATCTATATATCTTCCATCCATCAATCAATCCATCCATATATCTTCCATCCATCAATCAATCCATCCATATATCTTCCATCCATCCATCCATCCATCCATCCATCCATCCATCCATCTTGATAGATGGATGGATGGATAAATGGAAGATAGATAGATGGATTGATGGATGGATGGAAGATAGATTGATGGATGGATGGATGATGAATGATGGCTGGATGGATGCACGATTGATGGATGGATGGAAGATAGATATATAGATTGATGGATGGATGATGGATGGATGTAAGATATGATAGATGGATGGATGGATTCATAGATGGATTGATGGATGAATGGATGGGAGATATATAGATGGATTAATGGAAGATAAATATCAATAGTTGGATGAATGGATGTGTGTGAAATAGATATATAGATAGATAGATGTATGGATGGAAGATAGCTAGAATAGCTAGAATAATTTTGCATGCCCAATTTCTCAGTTTTTTTTATCTGTTAAAACAGTTTGAAATATCCAATGAATTTCGTTCCACTTCATGATTGTGTCCCACTTGTTGTTGATTCTTCAAAAAAAATATTACAGTATTATATCTTTATGTTTGAAGCCTGAAATGTGGCAAAAGGTCGAAAAGTTCAAGGGGGCCGAATACTTTCGCAAGGCACTGTAGATGGATGGATGGAAGATAGATAGCTGGATTGATGGATGGAAGATAGACAGATAGTTGGATTAATGGATGGATGATAGATAGATAGATAGATAGATAGATAGATAGAAGATATATAGATGGCTGGATGGATGAAAGATAGATAGATGGAAGATAGACCGATAGTTGGATTGATGGATGGATGGATGAATGGATTGATGGATGTATGGATGGATTCATAGATGGATTGATGGAAGATATATAGATGGATGGACGGATGGAAGATAGATAGATGGATGACAGATAGCTAGATAGATGATGGATTGATGGATGCATGGATAGATGGATTGATGGATGCATGGATAGATGGATGGAAGATAGATAGCTGGATGGATGGAAGATAGATAGATGGATGATAGATAGATGGATAGATGCATGAATGATCAATGGATGGATGGATGATGGCTGGATGGAAGGATGGATGATAGATGATGGATTGATGGATGGAAGATAGATAGATAGCTGGATGGATGGAAGATAGATGATGGCTGTATAGATGGACAGATGGATGGTAGATGCATGGATGGATGGATGCATGGATTATCTATGATGGATGGACGCTAGATAGATGCATGGATGGATAAAGGGAGTGATGGATGCATCTTACTTTGATAGATAGATGGATGGATCAATGGATGGAACGATGGATAGATAGATAGATGCATGGATGGATAGATGAAGGAAGATAGATAGATAGATGCATGGATGGATCAATGGATGGCTGGATCGAAGATGGATGGCAGGATGGATGGATAGATCAATGGATGGATGGAAGATGGATGGAAGGAAGGAAGGAAAATAGATAGATGCATGGATGGATTTAGTCACAATTCACTAAAGCCGAACCCAGAAGCAGACCAGGCTAAGGTGAGTTGAATAAAGGTGAGTATTTATTTAGAGACTTAAATGTGGAAACAGGAGAATCCAGGTGACGGAGCAGGCAGTGGAGGTGAGTAGATGGGAGGGAATGAGCAGATCCAATGTTGTTTCTGAAGCAACAGACGACCAGACAGAGGGGGAGTGAATATCCCGGCAGTGTAACTGCAGACAGAGGAAGCGAATGTAAGTTCACAACAAGCAAAACTAACTCTTAGTAAACTGAGGCTGATACGCAAGCACAACATACTGTTCATGGCTAGCAATACGGCAGGGAATGACAGAGCTTATGAAGTGAAGAGGTGATGATCAGGACCAGGTGTGCAGATGGCTGATGAGATGCAGGTGTGGGTGATTGAGAGCTGTCCCGCCTTGCTTCGTCGCCAGGCAACCAGACAGGGTGTGCTCTGGAAAACAGACTCCAGGACAGAATACAGGCAACTCAGGCAGAAAACAGACTCAGGAAGAGGGATTCATGATGTAGGTAGGTAGATAGATAGATAGATATAAAACACAGAATAAAAATCCAAGTTACCTGGCTGTTACCTAGTATACAGATACTAGGTAACAGCCAGGTAACTGGCATCAAAAAGGAAAGTCTTCAGCCTTGATTTAAAAGAAGTGAGAGCTGCAGCAGACCTGCAGTTATCTGGGAGTTAGTTCCAGATATGTGGAGCTTAGAAAGTGAAAGCTACTTCTCCATGTAGCAGTGGTTAGAAGCAGTGTACATAATGTTACTTGAAGCACGGTTTACACTTAGTGGTGATGAAAACGGCTGCATTTATTTTCTCAGTGTAACCCCTATACTTGTTATTATCGATGTTTATGACGTTGACTTTCAGAGTTCCTGGAGGGCGGGGTCGGCCATGTGGTGATGCTGTTCAGGTGCAACTATTTAGCACTAGTGGGAGGAGGAAACAAGCCAAAGTACCTGACCAACAAAGGTATGTTTTCTCTGCTGACGTTAGAAATGCGGATTGCTGTTCTCTTCCCAACATCAGCAGTATTGCTTTATACTGGACTTATGCCAAGCTTTGGTTCTGATAAATGATGGCTTGCAGTTCTATTTTCTGCTGCTTATTCAGGTCTTTTTTATTTCATGAATTATATCATTAGGAAAAATATCAGCAAAAATATCACGGTATTACCGTATTGCAATTACAGCTTTAAAATGTATAATTTTGAAATGTCTGGGGCGACACATTGTATTTTATGTTTAAACACACTGCACACTGGCAGGGAGAGGGATGTCTAAACTGCACTTCCTGTCCTTGATGGCTCATAAAAAACAGTTCATACCGCAGGAACGGTATGACGGAACATTGGAGTGGCTTTTTCAAACCGTAGTATACCTTGAAACCAGGAACCAGCCCATGTCTTTTAGTGCTGAAAAATGTCATATCATCCCAACTGGTTTTCCTTCATACTGCGTGATACTGATATAAGTAGGACACTTGGCATGTTTTGTTCATGCGGCTGTGTTGAGTATTCCCGTTTTTGTTTTGTTGGTACTCTAGTGATGATCTGGGATGACCTGAAGAAGAAGACTTATTGAGATTGAGTTCTCAACAGAAGTCAAAGCAGTGAAGCTTCGGCGTGACAGGTAAAACGGCTGCTTTATGTGTCCAGGGCAGGGTTTTCCAAGTGGTCTTTAAAAGTCTAAAATTTCAAAATCAAAATGTTAGGCCTTAAAAAGTCTTAAATAAAAAGTGTTGTGTTCTAGGTCTTACAGGTCTTAATTTCCCTACGTCCATGTAACGCTACCTCTAATGCTCACTGAAAGTTTTTTTTAATTCCGTGGTGTTGTAGTTCAGTGTGCTGCAATAGCAGCAATCCGAACACATTTTTTCCCCGCTACTAGTCACGGAGCGTTGCTAACACATGCACATAAAATACATCAAAACGTGTGTAATGACTGTGAATGGTGTGCCATAAGTTGAATAAAAGATTTGCCGCGCGGTTTTCACGTAATCAGCAAAAAAAATAAAGCTACGAAATTGCCCATAGACTTTAATGAGAAATCTTCAGGAAATCACTTAACATAGCTCAAAACAACCCCTCTTTGGGGGCACACTGTATCACCATACTTTAATGTAGAAAAATAATTAAAAGTTTAAACCGAAGACAAGACTTTGGCCTTTATTGGGTTGAACGGGCATTCTGATATCAAGCACGGTTTCTACTGAATTAAAGTTTATGTATCGTCCAGTTTCGCATTTTCCAATGTGTGTATGGGGACAGAATGTTGAGAGCCAGAGGGGAGGACAGCGGGGGGGGGGGGAGCTGCAGTACGATTCTCTGAATTTTTTTCCTTTTTCATTCATTTCATCATACATCGTGGTTGGTCAAAATGTAGGAAATCTTGTGCCGGTCGCAGACATGTAACTATGGAATCCACCGGACTTAAACTTTTGGCTCTGTTCATATCAACTGCCGATAGAAAAAAAAATATCTGGAAGGACGCAGACTGTTCCCTGTTTGTTACCTGCACTGTGTCGCATATATTTGACACCACAAACATAAAAACCACATCAATGTGTTTGCCAGACTTTTATCTCTCTTGTCATGGTAATATTTTTGCCATTTGGACCCATGGTTTTTGAATTACATAACAAACTTAAGAGGTATAATTATCATTAAATGGACATGTTTGACCCAATAAAGATACTGTCTCCCCCTCCCTCCTCTACTCCCTCACTGCGGAAATCACCATAGCAACAAGTTCTGACACACACACCTCCTATCAAGCAGACTCTTTACTGTAGGCCGTAGACACTTAGAATAATAATCTGAGCCTGTCAGTGGTAAAAACAACACTTTTAATGGACCAAACTGACGATGCACATTTTCCCCATAGGATTATATTCCAGCCCAGCCGGTTACAGCAATCATGCATAATACTGGACCAATTTCAAAGACTGTTCACATCAGTCACTTACACACAAAAACATATGAAAATAGGATCCAGGTTGGAAAAATGGTAGTTACCTTTTAATTCATTTGACTGTTCCTGATCTCTGCAGATGGATGGATGGATAAATGGATGCATGGAAAATATAGAGATGGATGGATGGATGGATGGATGGATGGATGGATGACTGAAGAAAGATGGATGGAAAGAAAATAGATAAATAGATGGATGGAAGTATAGATGGATAGATGGATGGATGGATAAATGCTTGGATTGATGGATGGATGCATAGGTAGATGGATGTAGGGAAGATGGATGGATGGAATATAGAGAGATGGATGGATGGCTAAATGGTTGGATGGATATCCATCCAACCATTTAGCCATCCATCCATTCTGCATACATAGATGGATGGATGGAAGATGGATAGATGGATGGAGGTCTGGAAGAGAGATGGATGGATGGATTGATCATAGATAGATAAAGAGATAGATAGATAGATAGATAGATGGAGGGCTGGAAGAGAGATAGATAGATGGATGGATGTAATGATGGATAGATGGGTGGATGGATGGATATATAAATTCATAGCTGGATGGATAGATGGATAAATGGATGCATGGAAAATATAGAGATGGATGGATGGATGACTAAAGAAAGATGGATGGAAAGAAAATAGATAAATAGATGGATGGAAGTATATATGGATAGATGGATGGATGGATAAATGCTTGGATTGATGGATGGATGCATAGGTAGATGGATGTAGGGAAGATGGATGGATGGAATATAGATATTTAGCCATCCATCCATTCTGCATACATGGATAGATGGATGGATGACTGAAGAAAGATAGATAGATCGATGGATGGATGGATGAGTGAAGAAAGATGGATGGAAAGAAAATAGATGGATGGAAGATTGATGGATGGATAAATGGATAGATGGATGGATGGAATATAGAGAGATGGATGGATGGCTAAATGGTTGGATGGATGGATGCATACATAGATGGATGGATGGAAGATGGACAGATGGATGGATGGATGGAAAGAAAATGGATGGATGGAAGATAGAAAGATTGATGAATGGATGGATTAATAGATAGATGGATGGAAGTATAGATGGATGGATGGATAATAGAGAGATGGATGAATGGAATATAATGAGATGGATGGATGGAATATAGAGAGATGGATGGATGATGCATGGAATATAGAGAGATGGATGGATGGCTAAATGGTTGGATGGATGGGTGCATACATAGATGGATGGATGGAAGATGGATGGATGGAAACAAAATATATGGATGGATGGAAGATAGAAAGATTGATGGATGGATGGATTAATAGATAGATAGATGGATGGAAGTATAGATGGATGGATGGATGGAAGATAGATAGATGGATGGATGGATAGAAAATAGAGAGATGGATGGATGGATAGAAAATAGAGAGATGGATGGATGGATGGAAGATAGATGGATGGATTGAATATAGAGAGATGGATGGATGGAATATAGAGAGATGGATGGATGGCTAAATGGTTGGATGGATGGATGCATACATAGATGGATGGATGGAAGATGGACAGATGGATGGATGGAAAGAAAATAGATGGATGGAAGATGGACAGATGGATGGATGGAAAGAAAATAGATGGATGGATGCATACATAGATGGATGGATGGATGGAAGATGGACAGATGGCTGGATGGATGGATAGAAAATAGAGAGATTGATGGATGGATGGATAGAAAATAGAGAGATGGATGGATGGATGGAAGATAGATGGATGGATGGAATATAGAGAGATGGATGGATGGATGGAATATAGAGAGATGGATGGATGATGCATGGAATATAGAGAGATGGATGGATGGCTAAATGGTTAGATGGATGGATGGATGGAAGATGGATGGATGGATAGATAGATAGATGTATAGATAGATGGATGGAAGATAGAGAGATAAATGGATGGATGGATAAATGGATGGATGGAAGACAGAAAGATGGATGGATGGATAAATGGATAGATGGATGGAAGTATAGATGGATAGATGGATGGATGGATAAATGCTTGGATTGATGGATAGATACATAGGTAGATGGATGTAGGGATGATCGATGGATGGATGGATAACTGAATAAAGATAGATGGATGGATGGATGGAATAGAGAGAGATGGATGGATGGAATATAGAGAGATGGATGGATGATGCATGGAATATAGAGAGATGGATGGATGGCTACATGGTTGGATGGATGGATGCATACATAGATGGACAGATGGATGGATGGAAAGAAAATGGATGGATGGATGGAAGATGGATGGATGGAAAGAAAATAGATGGATGGATGGAAGATAGAAAGATTGATGGATGGATGGATTAATAGATAGATAGATGGATGGATGGAAGATGGATGGATGGATAGAAAATGGCGAGATGGATGGAAGATAGATGGATGGAAAGAAAATAGATGGATGGATGGAAGATGGAAAGATGGATGGATGGATAAATGGATAGATAGATAGATGATGGGTGGATGGATGGATGTGTGGATAAATGGATGGATGGATGACTGAAGAGAGATAGATGGATGGAAAGAAAATAGATGGAAGATGGATGGATGGATGGATGGAAGATAGAAAGATTGATGGATGGATGGAAGAATGGATAGATGGATGGAAGTATAGAATAATAGATGGATAGATGGATGGATGGATAAATGGTTAGATGGATGGATGGATGGAAGATGGATGGATAGAAGATAGGTAGATGGATGGAAGTATAGATGGATAGATGGATGGATGGATAAATGCTTGGATTGATGGATGGATACATAGGTAGATGGATGTAGGGAAGATCGATGGATGGATGGATAACTGAATAAAGATAGATCGATGGATGGATGGAATAGAGAGAGATGGATGGATGGAATATAGAGAGATGGATTGATGATGCATGGAATATAGAGAGATGGATGGATGGGTAAATGGTTGGATGGATGGATGCATACATGGATGGATGGAAGATGGACAGATGGATGGATGGATGGATGGATGGAAAGAAAATAGATGGATGGATGCATACATGGATGGATGGATGGAAAGAAAATAGATGGATGGATGGAAGATAGAAAGATTGAGGGATGGATGGATTAATAGATCGATGGATGGAAGTATAGATGGATAGATGGATGGATGGAAGATGGATGGATGGATAGAAAATGGAGAGATGGATGGAAGATAGATGGATGGAAAGAAAATAGATGGATGGATGGAAGATGGAAAGATTGATGGATGGATGGATAAATGGATAGATAGATGGATGGATGTGTGGATAAATGGATGGATGGATGGATGACTGAAGACAGATGGATGGAAAGAAAATAGATGGAAGATGGACGGATGGATGGATGGAAAGAAAATAGATGGAAGATGGACGGATGGATGGATGGAAAGAAAATAGATGGATGGATGGAAGAATGGATAGATAGATGGATGGAAGATAGAGACATAAATAGATGGATGGAAGTATAGAATGATAGATGGATGGATAAATGGTTAGATGGATGGATGGATGGAAGATAGATGGATGGATAGAACATAGAGAGATGGATGGATGGATGGAAGATGGATGGATGGATAGAAAATAGAGAGATGGATGGATGGAAGATAGATGGATAGAAAATAGAGAGATTGATGGATGGAGGATTGATGGATGGATGGAAAATAGAGAGATGGATATATGGATGTATGGAAAATAGAGAAATAGATGGATGGATGGATGGATGGATAGATGGAAGGATGGATGGAAGATAGATGGATGGTTCAATGGATGGATGGAAGGAAGATTGATGGATGGATGGAATAAAGATAGTTAGATGGATGGATGGAAGATAGAGAGATAGATAGATAGATGGATGGATTGATAAATGGATGGATGAAAGAATGGTTAGATGGATGCATGGATGGATGGATATAAAATAGAGAGATGGATAGCTGGATGGATGGAAGATAGAGAGAATGATGGATGAATGGATGGAAGATTGAGAGATGGATAGATAGATAGATAGATAGAAAGAAAGATATATATAGACATATATATGTGTGTATATATATATATATATATATAGAAAGAAAGAATGATAAATAGAAAGAAAGAGATGGATGGATGATGGAAGATATATAGCTGGATTGATGGATGGATTTATGAATGGATGGGTGGAAGATAGATACATGGATGGATGGAAGATAGATATATATATATATATATATATATATATATATATATATATATATATATATGAATGGATGGATGGATGGAAATGAGATAGATGGATGGATGGACAGATGGAAGATAGATAGATATATGGATTGATGGATTTATGAATGGATGTATGAATGGATGGATGGATTTATGGATGGATGGAGATGAGATAGATGGATGGATGGACAGATGGAATATAGGTAGGTAGATGGATGGATGGATGGATTGATAGATGGATGGATGGATGGATGGATAACTGAATAAAGATAGATGGATGGATGGAATAGAGAGAGATGGATGGATGGAATATAGAGAGATGGATGGATGATGCACGGAATATAGAGAGATGGATGGATGGCTAAATGGTTGGATGGATGGATGCATACATAGATGGACAGATGGATGGATGGAAAGAAAATGGATGGATGGATGGAAGATGGATGGATGGAAAGAAAATAGATGGATGGATGGAAGATAGAAAGATTGATGGATGGATGGATTAATAGATAGATAGATGGATGGATGGAAGATGGATGGATGGATGGATGGAAAGAAGATGGATGGATGGAAGATAGAAAGATTGATGGATGGAAGATGGAAAGATGGATAGAAAATTGAGAGATGGATGGAAGATAGATGGATGGAAAGAAAATAGATAGATGGATGGAAGATGGAAAGATGGATGGATGGATAAATGGATAGATAGATAGATGGATGGGTGGATGGATGGATGTGTGGATAAATGGATGGATGGATGACTGAAGAGAGATAGATGGATGGAAAGAAAATAGATGGAAGATGGACGGATGGATGGATGGAAGATAGAAAGATTGATGGATGGATGGAAGAATGGATAGATGGATGGAAGTATAGAATAATAGATGGATAGATGGATGGATGGATGGATAAATGGTTAGATGGATGGATGGATGGAAGATGGATGGATGGATAGAAGATAGGTAGATGGATGGAAGATAGAGAGATAAATGGATGGATGGATAAATGGATAGATAGATGGATGGAAGTATAGATGGATGGATGGATAAATGCTTGGATTGATGGATGGATACATAGGTAGATGGATGTAGGGAAGATCGATGGATGGATGGATAACTGAATAAAGATAGATCGATGGATGGATGGAATAGAGAGAGATGGATGGATGGAATATAGAGAGATGGATTGATGATGCATGGACTATAGAGAGATGGATGGATGGGTAAATGGTTGGATGGATGGATGCATACATGGATGGATGGATGGAAGATGGACAGATGGATGGATGGATGGAAAGAAAATAGATGGATGGATGGATGGATAGATGGATGGATGGATATATAGATTCATAGATGGATGGATAGATTTAATATAGGTAGATGGATGGATGGATGGATGGATGGATGGATGGATAGATAGATAGATAGATAGATAGATAGATAGATAGATAGATAGATAGATAGATAGATAGATAGATAGATAGATAGATAGATAGATAGATAGATAGATAGATAGATAGATCTATGAAGAGATAGACATGGATGGATGGATAGATAGATGATAGATGGATGGATGGATGGATGGATAGATAGATTGATGGAGGGCTGGAAGAGAGATAGATGGATGGATGTAATGATGGATAGATAGATAGATAGATAGAGGGCTGGAAGAGAGATAGAAGGATGGATGTAATGATGGATGGATGGATGGATGGATAGATAAATAGATAGATAGATGAAGAGATAGACAGGGATGGATGGATATAAAGATGGATGGATGGATGGGAGGCTAGATAGATAGATAGATAGATGGATGGATTCATGGATGGATGTATAGATTTAATATAGATAGATAGATAGATAGATAGATAGATAGATGGATGGATAGTTAGATTTAATATGGATGGATGGATAGATAGATAGATAGATAGATAGATAGATAGATAGATAGATAGACGGATAGGTAGATTTAATATAGATAGATGGATGGATGGATGGATAGATAGATGGTTGGATTTAATATAGATAGATGGATGGATTTAATATAGATAGATGGATGGATTTAATATAGATTCATGGATGGATGGATGGATGGATGGATTTAACATAAATAGATAGGTAGATAGATGGATGGATGGATATATAGATAGATAGATGGATACATAGATAGATGGATAGATAGATAGATGGAGGGCTGGAAGAGAGATAGATGGATGGAATTAATGATGGATAGATAGATAGATAGATAGTTAGATCTATGAAGAGATAGACATGGATGGATTGATAGATGGATGGATGGATGGATAGATAGATGGATAGATAGATGGAGGGCTGGAAGAGTGATAGAAGAATGGATGTAATGATAGATGGATGGATTGATAGATAGATAGATAGATAGATAGATAGACATGGATGGATGGATAGAAATATGGAAAGATAGATAGATAGATAGACATGGATGGATGGATAGAAATATGGATAGATAGATAGATAGATAGATAGATAGATAGATAGATAGATGGAGCGCTGGAAGAGAGATAGATGGATGGATGTAATGATGGATGGATGGATGGATAGATAGATAGATAGATCGATAAAGAGATAGACATGGATGGATGGATGGATGGATGGATGGATGGATAGATAGATAGATAGATAGATAGATAGATAGATAGATGAAGAGATAGACATGGATGGATGGATGGATATAAAGATGGATGGATGGATGGGAGGCTAGATAGATAGATAGATAGATAGATGAAGAGATAGATAGATGAAGAGATAGACATGGATGGATGGATGGA
>CM042334.1:14174287-14196787 GCA_023566125.1 Zingel zingel
TAGATAGATAGATAGATAGATAGATGGATGGATTCATGGATGGATGGATAGATTTAATATATATATATATATATATATATATAGATAGATAGATGGATATATGATTCATAGATGGATGGATGGATAGATTTAATATAGATAGATAGGTAGATGGATAGATAGATAGATAGATGGAGCGCTGGAAGAGAGATAGATGGATGGATGTAATGATGGATAGATAAATAGATAGATAGATAGATAGATAGATAGATAGATCTATGAAGAGATAGACATGGATGGATAGATAGATAGATAGATAGATAGATGGAGGGCTGGAAGAGCGATAGAAGGATGGATGTAATGATGGATGGATGGATGGATGGATGGATAGATAGATAGATAGATAGATCTATAAAGAGATAGACATGGATGGATAGATAGATAGAGGGCTGGAAGAGCGATAGAAGGATGGATGTAATGATGGATGGATGGATGGATAGATAGATAGATCTATAAAGAGATAGACATGGATGGATGGATAGATGATAGATGGATGGATGGATAGATAGATAGATAAAGAGATAGACATGGATGGATGGATGGATAGATAGATAGATAGATGGGAGGATAGGTAGGTAGGTAGATAGATAGATAGATGGATGGATTCATGGATGGATAGATAGATAGATAGATGGATGGATTCATGGATGAATAGATGGATGGATGGATAGATGGATGGATGGATATATAGATTCATAGATGGATGGATAGATTTAATATAGGTAGATAGATGGATGGATGGATATATAGATAGATAGATAGATAGATAGATAGATAGATGGAGGGCTGGAAGAGAGATAGATGGATGGATGTAATGATTGATGGATAGATAGATAGATAGATAGACATGGATGGATGGATAGAAAGATGGATGGATGGATAGATAGATAAAGAGATAGATAGATAGATGGAGGGTTGGAAGAGAGATAGAAGGATGGATGTAATGATGGATGGATAGATAGATAGATCTATGAAGAGATAGACATGGATGGATGGATGGATAGATAGATGATAGATGGATGGATGGATGGATAGATAGATAGATTGATGGAGGGCTGGAAGAGAGATAGATGGATGGATGTAATGATGGATGGATAGATAGATAGATAGATAGATAGATAGATAGTTAGATCTATGAAGAGATAGACATGGATGGATTGATAGATGGATGGATGGATGGATAGATAGATGGATAGATAGATGGAGGGCTGGAAGAGTGATAGAAGAATGGATGTAATGATAGATGGATGGATTGATAGATAGATAGATAGATAGATAGATAGATAGATAGACATGGATGGATGGATAGAAATATGGATAGATAGATAGATAGATAGATAGATAGATAGATAGATGAAGAGATAGACATGGATGGATGGATGGATATAAAGATGGATGGATGGATGGGAGGCTAGATAGATAGATAGATAGATAGATGAAGAGATAGATGAAGAGATAGATAGATGAAGAGATAGACATGGATGGATGGATGGATATAAAGATGGATGGATGGGAGGCTAGATGGATAGATGGATAGATGGATAGATAGATAGATAGATAGATAGATAGATAGATAGATAGATGAAGAGATAGACATGGATGGATGGATGGATATAAAGATGGATGGATGGATGGGAGGCTAGATAGATAGATAGATGAAGAGATAGATGAAGAGATAGATAGATGAAGAGATAGACATGGATGGATGGATGGATGGATGGATATAAAGATGGATGGATGGGAGGCTAGATGGATAGATGGATAGATGGATAGATAGATGGATACATAGATAGATAGATAGATAGATAGATAGATAGATAGATAGATGGAGGGCTGGAAGAGAGATAGATGGATGGAATTAATGATGGATAGATAGATAGATAGTTAGATCTATGAAGAGATAGACATGGATGGATTGATAGATGGATGGATGGATGGATAGATAGATGGATAGATAGATGGAGGGCTGGAAGAGTGATAGAAGGATGGATGTAATGATAGATGGATGGATTGATAGATAGATAGATAGACATGGATGGATGGATAGAAATATGGATAGATAGATAGATAGATAGATAGATCGCTGGAAGAGAGATGGATGGATGTAATGATGGATGGATGGATTGATAGATAGATAGATAGATCGATAAAGAGATAGACATGGATGGATGGATGGATGGATGGATGGATAGATAGATAGATAGATAGATAGATAGATAGATATATGAAGAGATAGACATGGATGGATGGATGGATATAAAGATGGATGGATGGATGGATGGATGGGAGGCTAGATGAAGAGATAGATGAAGAGATAGATAGATGAAGAGA
Source organism: Zingel zingel (assembly GCA_023566125.1). Taxonomy (NCBI): domain Eukaryota; kingdom Metazoa; phylum Chordata; class Actinopteri; order Perciformes; family Percidae; genus Zingel; species Zingel zingel. The sequence goes on from CM042334.1 coordinate 14,176,658, forward strand.
TAGACATGGATGGATGGATGGATGGATAGATAGATAGATGGAGGGCTGGAAGAGCGATAGATGGATGGATCTAATGATGGATGGATGGATGGTTGGGTGGGTGGATTGGAGGATAGATAGATAGATAGATAGATGGATTCATGGATGGATGGATAGATTTAATATATATAGATGGTTGGGTGGGTGGATTGGAGGATAGATAGATAGATAGATAGATGGATTCATGGATGGATGGATAGATTTAATATATATAGATAGATAGATAGATAGATAGATGGATATATAGATTCATAGATGGATGGATGGATAGATTTAATATAGATAGATAGGTAGGTAGATGGATAGATAGATAGATAGATAGATGGAGGGCTGGAAGAGAGATAGATGGATGGATGTAATGATGGATAGATAAATAGATAGATAGATCTATGAAGAGATAGACATGGATGGATAGATAGATAGATGGAGGGCTGGAAGAGCGATAGAAGGATGGATGTAATGATGGATGGATGGATGGATGGATGGATGGATGGATAGATAGATAGATAGATAGATCTATAAAGAGATAGACATGGATGGATGGATAGATAGATAGATAGATAGATGGAGGGCTGGAAGAGCGATAGATGGATGGATCTAATGATGGATGGATGGATGGATGGGTGGGTGGATTGGAGGATAGATAGATAGATAGATAGATAGATAGATAGATAGATAGATGGATGGATTCATGGATGGATGGATAGATTTAATATATATAGATAGATAGATAGATGGATATATAGATTCATAGATGGATGGATGGATAGATTTAATATAGATAGGTAGATGGATAGATAGATAGATAGATGGAGCGCTGGAAGAGAGATAGATGGATGGATGTAATGATGGATAGATAGATAGATAGATAGATAGATCTATGAAGAGATAGACATGGATGGATAGATAGATAGATAGATAGATGGAGGGCTGGAAGAGCGATAGAAGGATGGATGTAATGATGGATGGATGGATGGATGGATGGATAGATAGATCTATGAAGAGATAGACATGGATGGATGGATAGAAAGATGGATGGATGGATGGATAGATAGATAAAGAGATAGATAGATAGTTGGAGGGTTGGAAGAGAGATAGAAGGATGGATGTAATGATGGATGGATAGATAGATAGATCTATAAAGAGATAGACATGGATGGATGGATAGATAGATAGATAGATAGAGGGCTGGAAGAGCGATAGAAGGATGGATGTAATGATGGATGGATGGATGGATAGATAGATAGATCTATAAAGAGATAGACATGGATGGATGGATAGATGATAGATGGATGGATGGATAGATAGATAGATAAAGAGATAGACATGGATGGATGGATGGATGGATAGATAGATAGATAGATGGGAGGATAGATAGGTAGGTAGATAGATAGATAGATGGATGGATTCATGGATGGATAGATAGATAGATAGATGGATGGATTCATGGATGAATAGATGGATGGATGGATAGATGGATGGATGGATATATAGATTCATAGATGGATGGATAGATTTAATATAGGTAGATAGATGGATGGATGGATGGATATATAGATAGATAGATAGATAGATGGAGGGCTGGAAGAGAGATAGATGGATGGATGTAATGATGGATAGATAGATAGATAGAGATAGACATGGATGGATGGATAGAAAGATGGATGGATGGATAGATAGATAAAGAGATAGATAGATAGATGGAGGGTTGGAAGAGAGATAGAAGGATGGATGTAATGATGGATGGATAGATAGATAGATCTATGAAGAGATAGACATGGATGGATGGATAGAAAGATGGATGGATGGATAGATAGATAAAGAGATAGATAGATAGATAGATGGAGGGTTGGAAGAGAGATAGAAGGATGGATGTAATGATGGATGGATAGATAGATAGATCTATGAAGAGATAGACATGGATGGATGGATGGATAGATAGATGATAGATGGATGGATAGATAGTTAGATCTATGAAGAGATAGACATGGATGGATTGATAGATGGATGGATGGATGGATAGATAGATGGATAGATAGATGGAGGGCTGGAAGAGTGATAGAAGGATGGATGTAATGATAGATGGATGGATGGATTGATAGATAGATAGATAGATAGATAGATAGATAGACATGGATGGATGGATAGAAATATGGATAGATAGATAGATAGATAGATAGATAGATAGATGGAGCGCTGGAAGAGAGATAGATGGATGGAATTAATGATGGATAGATAGATAGATAGATAGTTAGATCTATGAAGAGATAGACATGGATGGATTGATAGATGGATGGATGGATAGATAGATGGATAGATAGATGGAGGGCTGGAAGAGTGATAGAAGAATGGATGTAATGATAGATGGATGGATTGATAGATAGATAGATAGATAGATAGATAGATAGATAGACATGGATGGATGGATAGAAATATGGATAGATAGATAGATAGATAGATAGATAGACATGGATGGATGGATAGAAATATGGATAGATAGATAGATAGATAGATAGATAGATAGATGGAGCGCTGGAAGAGAGATAGATGGATGGATGTAATGATGGATGGATGGATGGATTGATAGATAGATAGATAGATCGATAAAGAGATAGACATGGATGGATGGATGGATAGATAGATAGATAGATAGATAGATGAAGAGATAGACATGGATGGATGGATGGATATAAAGATGGATGGATGGATGGATGGGAGGCTAGATAGATAGATAGATGAAGAGATAGATGAAGAGATAGATAGATGAAGAGATAGACATGGATGGATGGATGGATATAAAGATGGATGGATGGGAGGCTAGATGGATAGATGGATAGATAGATGGATAGATGGATACATAGATAGATAGATAGATAGATAGATAGATAGATAGATAGATAGATGGAGGGCTGGAAGAGAGAGATGGATGGAATTAATGATGGATAGATAGATAGATAGTTAGACATGGATGGATGGATAGAAATATGGATAGATAGATAGATAGATAGATAGATAGATAGATGGATGGATCGCTGGAAGAGAGATAGATGGATGGATGTAATGATGGATGGATGGATTGATAGATAGATAGATAGATAGATAGATCGATAAAGAGATAGACATGGATGGATGGATGGATAGATAGATAGATAGATAGATAGATGAAGAGATAGACATGGATGGATGGATGGATATAAAGATGGATGGATGGATGGATGGGAGGCTAGATAGATAGATAGATGAAGAGATAGATGAAGAGATAGATATTTGAAGAGATAGACATGGATGGATGGATGGATATAAAGATGGATGGATGGGAGGCTAGATAGATAGATAGATAGATAGATAGATAGATGGATGGATGGATTCATGGATAGATTTAATATAGATAGATAGATAGATAGATAGATAGATAGATGGATTGATTCATGGATGGATGGATATATTTAATATAGATAGATGGATGGATGGATATATAGATTCATAGATGGATGGATGGATGGATAGATTTAATATAGATAGATAGGTAGATAGATGGATGGATAGATAGATAGATAGATAGATGGAGGGCTGGAAGAGAGATAGATGGATGGAATTAATGATGGATAGATATAGTTAGATCTATGAAGAGATAGACATGGATGGATTGATAGATGGATGGATGGATGGATAGATAGATGGATAGATAGATGGAGGGCTGGAAGAGTGATAGAAGGATGGATGTAATGATAGATGGATGGATTGATGGATTGATAGATAGATAGATAGATAGATAGATAGATAAAGAGATAGACATGGATGGATGGATAGAAATATGGATAGATAGATAGATATATAGATGGAGCGCTGGAAGAGAGATAGAAGGATGGATGTAGTGATGGATGGATGGATGGATGGATAGATAGATAGATAGATCTATAAAGAGATAGACATGGATGGATGGATAGATAGATAGATAGATAGATAGAGGGCTGGAAGAGCGATAGAAGGATGGATGTAATGATGGATGGATGGATGGATTGATAGATAGATAAAGAGATAGACATGGATGGATGGATGGATGGATGGATGGATAGATAGATAGATAGATAAAGAGATAGACATGGATGGATGGATGGATGGATGGATAGATAGATAGATAGATAAATAGATGGGAGGATAGATAGATAGATAGATAGATAGATAGATGGATGGATGGATGGATTCATGGATGGATGGATAGATAGATAGATGGATGGATTCATGGATGAATAGATGGATATATAGATTCATAGATGGATGGATAGATTTAATATAGGTAGATAGATGGATGGATAGATAGATAGATAGATAGATAGATAGATCTATGAAGAGATAGACATGGATGGATGGATAGATAGATGATAGATGGATGGATGGATGGATAGATAGATAGATGGAGGGCTGGAAGAGCGATAGATGGATGGATCTAATGATGGATGGATGGATGGTTGGTTGGGTGGATTGGAGGATAGATAGATAGATAGATAGATAGATAGATAGATGGATTCATGGATGGATGGATAGATTTAATATATATAGATAGATAGATAGATGGATATATAGATTCATAGATGGATGGATGGATAGATTTAATATAGATAGATAGGTAGATGGATAGATAGATAGATAGATGGAGCGCTGGAAGAGAGATAGATGGATGGATGTAATGATGGATAGATAAATAGATAGATAGATAGATAGATAGATAGATAGATAGATAGATGGAGGGCTGGAAGAGCAATAGAAGGATGGATGGATGGATGGATGGATGGATAGATAGATAGATAGATAGATCTATAAAGAGATAGACATGGATGGATGGATGGATAGATAGATAGATAGATAGATAGATAGAGGGCTGGAAGAGCGATAGAAGGATGGATGGATGGATGGATAGATAGATAGATAGATAGATAGATAGATGGAGCGCTGGAAGAGAGATAGATGGATGGATGTAATGATGGATGGATGGATTGATAGATAGATAGATAGATCGATAAAGAGATAGACATGGATGGATGGATGGATAGATAGATAGATAGATAGATAGATAGATAGATAGATGAAGAGATAGACATGGATGGATGGATATAAAGATGGATGGATGGATGGATGGGAGGCTAGATAGATAGATAGATGAAGAGATAGATAGATGAAGAGATAGACATGGATGGATGGATGGATATAAAGATGGATGGATGGGAGGCTAGATAGATAGATAGATAGATAGATAGATAGATAGATGGATTCATGGATAGATTTAATATAGATAGATAGATAGATAGATAGATAGATAGATAGATAGATAGATAGATAGATAGATAGATAGATGGATTGATTCATGGATGGATGGATATATTTAATATAGATAGATGGATGGATGGATATATAGATGGATGGATGGATGGATAGATTTAATATAGATAGATAGGTAGATAGATGGATGGATAGATAGATAGATAGATAGATAGATAGATAGATAGATAGATAGATGGAGGGCTGGAAGAGAGATAGATGGATGGAATTAATGATGGATAGATATAGTTAGATCTATGAAGAGATAGACATGGATGGATTGATAGATGGATGGATGGATGGATAGATAGATGGATAGATAGATGGAGGGCTGGAAGAGTGATAGAAGGATGGATGTAATGATAGATGGATGGATTGATGGATAGATAGATAGATAGATAGATAGATAGATAGATAAAGAGATAGACATGGATGGATGGATAGAAATATGGATAGATAGATAGATAGATAGATAGATAGATAGATAGATAGATAGATAGATGGAGCGCTGGAAGAGAGATAGAAGGATGGATGTAATGATGGATGGATGGATGGATGGATAGATAGATAGATAGATAGATCTATAAAGAGATAGACATGGATGGATGGATAGATAGATAGATAGATAGATAGATAGATAGAGGGCTGGAAGAGCGATAGAAGGATGGATGTAATGATGGATGGATGGATGGATTGATAGATAGATAAAGAGATAGACATGGATGGATGGATGGATAGATAGATAAAGAGATAGACATGGATGGATGAATGGATGGATAGATAGATAAATAGATGGGAGGATAGATAGATAGATAGATAGATAGATAGATAGATAGATAGATAGATAGATGGATGGATGGATTCATGGATGGATAGATAGATAGATGGATGGATTCATGGATGAATAGATGGATGGATGGATGGATGGATAGATGGATGGATATATAGATTCATAGATGGATGGATAGATTTAATATAGGTAGATAGATGGATGGATGGATGGATAGATAGATAGATAGATAGATAGATCTATGAAGAGATAGACATGGATGGATGGATAGATAGATGATAGATGGATGGATGGATGGATGGATAGATAGATAGATAGATGGAGGGCTGGAAGAGCGATAGATGGATGGATCTAATGATGGATGGATGGATTGTTGGGTGGGTGGATTGGAGGATAGATAGATAGATAGATAGATGGATTCATGGATGGATGGATAGATTTAATATATATATATAGATAGATAGATGGATATATAGATTCATAGATGGATGGATGGATAGATTTAATATAGATAGATAGGTAGGTAGATGGATAGATAGATAGATAGATAGATAGATAGATGGAGGGCTGGAAGAGAGATAGATGGATGGATGTAATGATGGATAGATAAATAGATAGATAGATAGATCTATGAAGAGATAGACATGGATGGATAGATAGATAGATGGAGGGCTGGAAGAGCGATAGAAGGATGGATGTAATGATGGATGGATGGATAGATTTAATATATATAGATAGATAGATAGATGGATATATAGATTCATAGATGGATGGATGGATAGATTTAATATAGATAGATAGGTAGATGGATAGATAGATAGATAGATGGAGCGCTGGAAGAGAGATAGATGGATGGATGTAATGATGGATAGATAAATAGATAGATAGATAGATAGATAGATAGATAGATGGAGGGCTGGAAGAGCGATAGAAGGATGGATGGATGGATGGATGGATGGATAGATAGATAGATAGATAGATAGATCTATAAAGAGATAGACATGGATGGATGGATAGATAGATAGATAGATAGAGGGCTGGAAGAGCGATAGAAGGATGGATGTAATGATGGATGGATGGATGGATAGATAGATAGATCTATAAAGAGATAGACATGGATGGATGGATAGATGATAGATGGATGGATGGATAGATAGATAGATAGATAGATAAAGAGATAGACATGGATGGATGGATGGATGGATAGATGGATAGATAGATAGATGGGAGGATAGGTAGGTAGATAGATAGATAGATAGATGGATGGATTCATGGATGGATAGATGGATGGATGGATGGATAGATGGATGGATGGATATATAGATTCATAGATGGATGGATAGATTTAATATAGGTAGATGGATGGATGGATGGATATATAGATAGATAGATAGATAGATAGATGGAGGGCTGGAAGAGAGATAGATGGATGGATGTAATGATGGATAGATAGATAGATAGATAGAGATAGACATGGATGGATGGATAGAAAGATGGATGGATGGATGGATAGATAGATAAAGAGATAGATAGATAGATGGAGGGTTGGAAGAGAGATAGAAGGATGGATGTAATGATGGATGGATAGATAGATAGATCTATGAAGAGATAGACATGGATGGATGGATAGAAAGATGGATGGATGGATGGATAGATAGATAAAGAGATAGATAGATAGATGGAGGGTTGGAAGAGAGATAGAAGGATGGATGTAATGATGGATGGATAGATAGATAGATCTATGAAGAGATAGACATGGATGGATGGATGGATAGATAGATGATAGATGGATGGATGGATGGATGGATAGATAGATAGATTGATGGAGGGCTGGAAGAGAGATAGATGGATGGATGTAATGATGGATAGATAGATAGATAGATAGTTAGATCTATGAAGAGATAGACATGGATAGATGGATAGATAGATGGAGGGCTGGAAGAGTGATAGAAGGATGGATGTAATGATAGATGGATGGATGGATTGATAGATAGATAGATAGATAGATAGATAGATAGATAGACATGGATGGATGGATAGAAATATGGTTAGATAGATAGATAGATAGATAGATAGATAGATAGATAGATGGAGCGCTGGAAGAGAGATAGATGGATGGATGTAATGATGGATGGATGGATGGATTGATAGATAGATAGATCGATAAAGAGATAGACATGGATGGATGGATGGATGGATGGATGGATGGATGGATGGATGGATGGATGGATGGATGGATGGATGGATAGATGGATAGATAGATAGATAGATAGATAGATAGATGGAGGGCTGGAAGAGAGATAGATGGATGGAATTAATGATGGATAGATAGATAGATAGTTAGATCTATGAAGAGATAGACATAGATGGATTGATAGATGGATGGATGGATGGATAGATAGATGGAGGGCTGGAAGAGTGATAGAAGGATGGATGTAATGACAGATGGATGGATTGATAGATAGATAGATAGACATGGATGGATGGATAGAAATATGGATAGATAGATAGATAGATAGATAGATAGATGGAGCGCTGGAAGAGAGATAGATGGATGGATGTAATGATGGATGGATGGATTGATAGATAGATAGATAGATCGATAAAGAGATAGACATGGATGGATGGATGGATAGATAGATAGATAGATAGATGAAGAGATAGACATGGATGGATGGATGGATATAAAGATGGATGGATGGATGGATGGGAGGCTAGATAGATAGATAGATGAAGAGATAGATGAAGAGATAGATAGATGAAGAGATAGACATGGATGGATGGATGGATATAAAGATGGATGGATGGGAGGCTAGATGGATAGATGGATAGATGGATAGATAGATGGATAGATGGATACATAGATAGATAGATAGATAGATAGATAGATAGATGGAGGGCTGGAAGAGAGAGATGGATGGAATTAATGATGGATAGATAGATAGATAGTTAGACATGGATGGATGGATAGAAATATGGATAGATAGATAGATAGATAGATGGATGGATCGCTGGAAGAGAGATAGATGGATGGATGTAATGATGGATGGATGGATTGATAGATAGATAGATAGATAGATAGATGAAGAGATAGACATGGATGGATGGATGGATATAAAGATGGATGGATGGATGGATGGGAGGCTAGATAGATAGATAGATGAAGAGATAGATGAAGAGATAGATATTTGAAGAGATAGACATGGATGGATGGATGGATGGATATAAAGATGGATGGATGGGAGGCTAGATAGATAGATAGATAGATAGATAGATAGATAGATAGATAGATAGATAGATAGATAGATGGATGGATGGATTGATTCATGGATAGATTTAATATAGATAGATAGATAGATAGATAGATAGATAGATAGATAGATAGATAGATGGATTGATTCATGGATGGATGGATATATTTAATATAGATAGATGGATGGATGGATATATAGATTCATAGATGGATGGATGGATGGATAGATTTAATATAGATAGATAGGTAGATAGATGGATGGATAGATAGATAGATAGATGGAGGGCTGGAAGAGAGATAGATGGATGGAATTAATGATGGATAGATATAGTTAGATCTATGAAGAGATAGACATGGATGGATTGATAGATGGATGGATGGATGGATAGATAGATGGATAGATAGATGGAGGGCTGGAAGAGTGATAGAAGGATGGATGTAATGATAGATGGATGGATTGATGGATTGATAGATAGATAGATAGATAGATAAAGAGATAGACATGGATGGATGGATAGAAATATGGATAGATAGATAGATATATAGATGGAGCGCTGGAAGAGAGATAGAAGGATGGATGTAGTGATGGATGGATGGATGGATGGATAGATAGATAGATCTATAAAGAGATAGACATGGATGGATGGATAGATAGATAGATAGATAGAGGGCTGGAAGAGCGATAGAAGGATGGATGTAATGATGGATGGATGGATGGATTGATAGATAGATAAAGAGATAGACATGGATGGATGGATGGATGGATAGATAGATAGATAGATAAAGAGATAGACATGGATGGATGGATGGATGGATGGATGGATGGATAGATAGATAGATAGATAAATAGATGGGAGGATAGATAGATAGATAGATGGATGGATGGATTCATGGATGGATGGATAGATAGATAGATGGATGGATTCATGGATGAATAGATGGATATATAGATTCATAGATGGATGGATAGATTTAATATAGGTAGATAGATGGATGGATGGATAGATAGATAGATAGATAGATCTATGAAGAGATAGACATGGATGGATGGATAGATAGATGATAGATGGATGGATGGATGGATAGATAGATAGATGGAGGGCTGGAAGAGCGATAGATGGATGGATCTAATGATGGATGGATGGATGGTTGGTTGGGTGGATTGGAGGATAGATAGATAGATAGATAGATAGATAGATAGATAGATAGATGGATTCATGGATGGATGGATAGATTTAATATATATAGATAGATAGATAGATGGATATATAGATTCATAGATGGATGGATGGATAGATTTAATATAGATAGATAGGTAGATGGATAGATAGATAGATAGATGGAGCGCTGGAAGAGAGATAGATGGATGGATGTAATGATGGATAGATAAATAGATAGATAGATAGATAGATAGATAGATAGATGGAGGGCTGGAAGAGCGATAGAAGGATGGATGGATGGATGGATAGATAGATAGATAGATAGATAGATCTATAAAGAGATAGACATGGATGGATGGATGGATAGATAGATAGATAGATAGATAGAGGGCTGGAAGAGCGATAGAAGGATGGATGGATGGATGGATAGATAGATAGATAGATAGATAGATAGATGGAGCGCTGGAAGAGAGATAGATGGATGGATGTAATGATGGATGGATGGATTGATAGATAGATAGATAGATCGATAAAGAGATAGACATGGATGGATGGATGGATAGATAGATAGATAGATAGATAGATAGATAGATAGATAGATAGATGAAGAGATAGACATGGATGGATGGATATAAAGATGGATGGATGGATGGATGGGAGGCTAGATAGATAGATAGATGAAGAGATAGATGAAGAGATAGATAGATGAAGAGATAGACATGGATGGATATAAAGATGGATGGATGGGAGGCTAGATAGATAGATAGATAGATAGATAGATGGATTCATGGATAGATTTAATATAGATAGATAGATAGATAGATAGATAGATAGATAGATAGATAGATGGATTGATTCATGGATGGATGGATATATTTAATATAGATAGATGGATGGATGGATATATAGATGGATGGATGGATGGATAGATTTAATATAGATAGATAGGTAGATAGATGGATGGATAGATAGATAGATAGATAGATAGATAGATGGAGGGCTGGAAGAGAGATAGATGGATGGAATTAATGATGGATAGATATAGTTAGATCTATGAAGAGATAGACATGGATGGATTGATAGATGGATGGATGGATGGATAGATAGATGGATAGATAGATGGAGGGCTGGAAGAGTGATAGAAGGATGGATGTAATGATAGATGGATGGATTGATGGATAGATAGATAGATAGATAGATAGATAGATAGATAGATAGATAGATAGATAGATAAAGAGATAGACATGGATGGATGGATAGAAATATGGATAGATAGATAGATAGATGGAGCGCTGGAAGAGAGATAGAAGGATGGATGTAATGATGGATGGATGGATGGATGGATAGATAGATAGATAGATCTATAAAGAGATAGACATGGATGGATGGATAGATAGATAGATAGATAGATAGAGGGCTGGAAGAGCGATAGAAGGATGGATGTAATGATGGATGGATGGATGGATTGATAGATAGATAAAGAGATAGACATGGATGGATGGATGGATGGATGGATGGATGGATGGATAGATAGATAAAGAGATAGACATGGATGGATGAATGGATGGATAGATAGATAAATAGATGGGAGGATAGATAGATAGATAGATAGATAGATAGATAGATAGATAGATAGATAGATAGATGGATGGATCGCTGGAAGAGAGATAGATGGATGGATGTAATGATGGATGGATGGATTGATAGATAGATAGATAGATAGATAGATCGATAAAGAGATAGACATGGATGGATGGATGGATAGATAGATAGATAGATAGATAGATGAAGAGATAGACATGGATGGATGGATGGATATAAAGATGGATGGATGGATGGATGGGAGGCTAGATAGATAGATAGATGAAGAGATAGATGAAGAGATAGATATTTGAAGAGATAGACATGGATGGATGGATGGATATAAAGATGGATGGATGGGAGGCTAGATAGATAGATAGATAGATAGATAGATAGATGGATGGATGGATTCATGGATAGATTTAATATAGATAGATAGATAGATAGATAGATAGATAGATAGATGGATTGATTCATGGATGGATGGATATATTTAATATAGATAGATGGATGGATGGATATATAGATTCATAGATGGATGGATGGATGGATAGATTTAATATAGATAGATAGGTAGATAGATGGATGGATAGATAGATAGATAGATAGATGGAGGGCTGGAAGAGAGATAGATGGATGGAATTAATGATGGATAGATATAGTTAGATCTATGAAGAGATAGACATGGATGGATTGATAGATGGATGGATGGATGGATAGATAGATGGATAGATAGATGGAGGGCTGGAAGAGTGATAGAAGGATGGATGTAATGATAGATGGATGGATTGATGGATTGATAGATAGATAGATAGATAGATAGATAGATAGATAGATAAAGAGATAGACATGGATGGATGGATAGAAATATGGATAGATAGATAGATATATAGATGGAGCGCTGGAAGAGAGATAGAAGGATGGATGTAGTGATGGATGGATGGATGGATGGATAGATAGATAGATAGATCTATAAAGAGATAGACATGGATGGATGGATAGATAGATAGATAGATAGATAGATAGAGGGCTGGAAGAGCGATAGAAGGATGGATGTAATGATGGATGGATGGATGGATGGATTGATAGATAGATAAAGAGATAGACATGGATGGATGGATGGATGGATGGATAGATAGATAGATAGATAGATAAAGAGATAGACATGGATGGATGGATGGATGGATGGATAGATAGATAGATAGATAAATAGATGGGAGGATAGATAGATAGATAGATAGATAGATAGATGGATGGATGGATGGATTCATGGATGGATGGATAGATAGATAGATGGATGGATTCATGGATGAATAGATGGATATATAGATTCATAGATGGATGGATAGATTTAATATAGGTAGATAGATGGATGGATAGATAGATAGATAGATAGATAGATCTATGAAGAGATAGACATGGATGGATGGATAGATAGATGATAGATGGATGGATGGATGGATAGATAGATAGATGGAGGGCTGGAAGAGCGATAGATGGATGGATCTAATGATGGATGGATGGATGGTTGGTTGGGTGGATTGGAGGATAGATAGATAGATAGATAGATAGATAGATAGATAGATAGATGGATTCATGGATGGATGGATAGATTTAATATATATAGATAGATAGATAGATGGATATATAGATTCATAGATGGATGGATGGATAGATTTAATATAGATAGATAGGTAGATGGATAGATAGATAGATAGATGGAGCGCTGGAAGAGAGATAGATGGATGGATGTAATGATGGATAGATAAATAGATAGATAGATAGATAGATAGATAGATAGATAGATAGATGGAGGGCTGGAAGAGCGATAGAAGGATGGATGGATGGATGGATAGATAGATAGATAGATAGATCTATAAAGAGATAGACATGGATGGATGGATGGATAGATAGATAGATAGATAGATAGATAGAGGGCTGGAAGAGCGATAGAAGGATGGATGGATGGATGGATAGATAGATAGATAGATAGATAGATAGATAGATGGAGCGCTGGAAGAGAGATAGATGGATGGATGTAATGATGGATGGATGGATTGATAGATAGATAGATAGATCGATAAAGAGATAGACATGGATGGATGGATGGATAGATAGATAGATAGATAGATAGATAGATGAAGAGATAGACATGGATGGATGGATATAAAGATGGATGGATGGATGGATGGGAGGCTAGATAGATAGATAGATGAAGAGATAGATAGATGAAGAGATAGACATGGATGGATGGATGGATATAAAGATGGATGGATGGGAGGCTAGATAGATAGATAGATAGATAGATAGATAGATAGATGGATTCATGGATAGATTTAATATAGATAGATAGATAGATAGATAGATAGATAGATAGATAGATAGATAGATAGATAGATAGATAGATAGATGGATTGATTCATGGATGGATGGATATATTTAATATAGATAGATGGATGGATGGATATATAGATGGATGGATGGATGGATAGATTTAATATAGATAGATAGGTAGATAGATGGATGGATAGATAGATAGATAGATAGATAGATAGATAGATAGATAGATAGATGGAGGGCTGGAAGAGAGATAGATGGATGGAATTAATGATGGATAGATATAGTTAGATCTATGAAGAGATAGACATGGATGGATTGATAGATGGATGGATGGATGGATAGATAGATGGATAGATAGATGGAGGGCTGGAAGAGTGATAGAAGGATGGATGTAATGATAGATGGATGGATTGATGGATAGATAGATAGATAGATAGATAGATAGATAGATAGATAGATAAAGAGATAGACATGGATGGATGGATAGAAATATGGATAGATAGATAGATAGATAGATAGATAGATAGATGGAGCGCTGGAAGAGAGATAGAAGGATGGATGTAATGATGGATGGATGGATGGATGGATAGATAGATAGATAGATAGATCTATAAAGAGATAGACATGGATGGATGGATAGATAGATAGATAGATAGATAGAGGGCTGGAAGAGCGATAGAAGGATGGATGTAATGATGGATGGATGGATGGATTGATAGATAGATAAAGAGATAGACATGGATGGATGGATGGATAGATAGATAAAGAGATAGACATGGATGGATGAATGGATGGATAGATAGATAAATAGATGGGAGGATAGATAGATAGATAGATAGATAGATAGATAGATAGATGGATGGATGGATTCATGGATGGATAGATAGATAGATGGATGGATTCATGGATGAATAGATGGATGGATGGATGGATGGATAGATGGATGGATATATAGATTCATAGATGGATGGATAGATTTAATATAGGTAGATAGATGGATGGATGGATGGATAGATAGATAGATAGATAGATAGATAGATAGATCTATGAAGAGATAGACATGGATGGATGGATAGATAGATGATAGATGGATGGATGGATGGATGGATAGATAGATAGATAGATGGAGGGCTGGAAGAGCGATAGATGGATGGATCTAATGATGGATGGATGGATGGTTGGGTGGGTGGATTGGAGGATAGATAGATAGATAGATAGATGGATTCATGGATGGATGGATAGATTTAATATATATATATAGATAGATAGATGGATATATAGATTCATAGATGGATGGATGGATAGATTTAATATAGATAGATAGGTAGGTAGATGGATAGATAGATAGATAGATAGATAGATAGATAGATGGAGGGCTGGAAGAGAGATAGATGGATGGATGTAATGATGGATAGATAAATAGATAGATAGATAGATCTATGAAGAGATAGACATGGATGGATAGATAGATAGATGGAGGGCTGGAAGAGCGATAGAAGGATGGATGTAATGATGGATGGATGGATGGATGGATAGATTTAATATATATAGATAGATAGATAGATGGATATATAGATTCATAGATGGATGGATGGATAGATTTAATATAGATAGATAGGTAGATGGATAGATAGATAGATAGATGGAGCGCTGGAAGAGAGATAGATGGATGGATGTAATGATGGATAGATAAATAGATAGATAGATAGATAGATAGATAGATGGAGGGCTGGAAGAGCGATAGAAGGATGGATGGATGGATGGATGGATGGATAGATAGATAGATAGATAGATAGATCTATAAAGAGATAGACATGGATGGATGGATAGATAGATAGATAGATAGAGGGCTGGAAGAGCGATAGAAGGATGGATGTAATGATGGATGGATGGATGGATAGATAGATAGATCTATAAAGAGATAGACATGGATGGATGGATAGATGATAGATGGATGGATGGATAGATAGATAGATAGATAGATAAAGAGATAGACATGGATGGATGGATGGATGGATAGATGGATAGATAGATAGATGGGAGGATAGGTAGGTAGATAGATAGATAGATAGATGGATGGATTCATGGATGGATAGATGGATGGATGGATGGATAGATGGATGGATGGATATATAGATTCATAGATGGATGGATAGATTTAATATAGGTAGATGGATGGATGGATGGATATATAGATAGATAGATAGATAGATAGATGGAGGGCTGGAAGAGAGATAGATGGATGGATGTAATGATGGATAGATAGATAGATAGATAGAGATAGACATGGATGGATGGATAGAAAGATGGATGGATGGATGGATAGATAGATAAAGAGATAGATAGATAGATGGAGGGTTGGAAGAGAGATAGAAGGATGGATGTAATGATGGATGGATAGATAGATAGATCTATGAAGAGATAGACATGGATGGATGGATGGATAGATAGATGATAGATGGATGGATGGATGGATGGATAGATAGATAGATTGATGGAGGGCTGGAAGAGAGATAGATGGATGGATGTAATGATGGATAGATAGATAGATAGATAGTTAGATCTATGAAGAGATAGACATGGATAGATGGATAGATAGATGGAGGGCTGGAAGAGTGATAGAAGGATGGATGTAATGATAGATGGATGGATGGATTGATAGATAGATAGATAGATAGATAGATAGACATGGATGGATGGATAGAAATATGGTTAGATAGATAGATAGATAGATAGATAGATAGATAGATGGAGCGCTGGAAGAGAGATAGATGGATGGATGTAATGATGGATGGATGGATGGATTGATAGATAGATAGATCGATAAAGAGATAGACATGGATGGATGGATGGATGGATGGATGGATGGATGGATGGATGGATGGATGGATGGATGGATAGATGGATAGATAGATAGATAGATAGATAGATAGATGGAGGGCTGGAAGAGAGATAGATGGATGGAATTAATGATGGATAGATAGATAGATAGTTAGATCTATGAAGAGATAGACATAGATGGATTGATAGATGGATGGATGGATGAATAGATAGATGGAGGGCTGGAAGAGTGATAGAAGGATGGATGTAATGACAGATGGATGGATTGATAGATAGATAGATAGACATGGATGGATGGATAGAAATATGGATAGATAGATAGATAGATAGATAGATAGATGGAGCGCTGGAAGAGAGATAGATGGATGGATGTAATGATGGATGGATGGATTGATAGATAGATAGATAGATCGATAAAGAGATAGACATGGATGGATGGATGGATAGATAGATAGATAGATAGATGAAGAGATAGACATGGATGGATGGATGGATATAAAGATGGATGGATGGATGGATGGGAGGCTAGATAGATAGATAGATGAAGAGATAGATGAAGAGATAGATAGATGAAGAGATAGACATGGATGGATGGATGGATATAAAGATGGATGGATGGGAGGCTAGATGGATAGATGGATAGATGGATAGATAGATGGATAGATGGATACATAGATAGATAGATAGATAGATAGATAGATAGATAGATGGAGGGCTGGAAGAGAGAGATGGATGGAATTAATGATGGATAGATAGATAGATAGTTAGACATGGATGGATGGATAGAAATATGGATAGATAGATAGATAGATAGATGGATGGATCGCTGGAAGAGAGATAGATGGATGGATGTAATGATGGATGGATGGATTGATAGATAGATAGATAGATAGATAGATGAAGAGATAGGCATGGATGGATGGATGGATATAAAGATGGATGGATGGATGGATGGGAGGCTAGATAGATAGATAGATGAAGAGATAGATGAAGAGATAGATATTTGAAGAGATAGACATGGATGGATGGATGGATGGATATAAAGATGGATGGATGGGAGGCTAGATAGATAGATAGATAGATAGATAGATAGATAGATAGATGGATGGATGGATTGATTCATGGATAGATTTAATATAGATAGATAGATAGATAGATAGATAGATAGATAGATAGATAGATGGATTGATTCATGGATGGATGGATATATTTAATATAGATAGATGGATGGATGGATATATAGATTCATAGATGGATGGATGGATGGATAGATTTAATATAGATAGATAGGTAGATAGATGGATGGATAGATAGATAGATAGATGGAGGGCTGGAAGAGAGATAGATGGATGGAATTAATGATGGATAGATATAGTTAGATCTATGAAGAGATAGACATGGATGGATTGATAGATGGATGGATGGATGGATAGATAGATGGATAGATAGATGGAGGGCTGGAAGAGTGATAGAAGGTTGGATGTAATGATAGATGGATGGATTGATGGATTGATAGATAGATAGATAGATAGATAGATAGATAGATAGATAAAGAGATAGACATGGATGGATGGATAGAAATATGGATAGATAGATAGATATATAGATGGAGCGCTGGAAGAGAGATAGAAGGATGGATGTAGTGATGGATGGATGGATGGATGGATAGATAGATAGATCTATAAAGAGATAGACATGGATGGATGGATAGATAGATAGATAGATAGAGGGCTGGAAGAGCGATAGAAGGATGGATGTAATGATGGATGGATGGATGGATTGATAGATAGATAAAGAGATAGACATGGATGGATGGATGGATGGATAGATAGATAGATAGATAAAGAGATAGACATGGATGGATGGATGGATGGATGGATGGATAGATAGATAGATAGATAGATAGATAAATAGATGGGAGGATAGATAGATAGATAGATAGATGGATGGATGGATTCATGGATGGATGGATAGATAGATAGATGGATGGATTCATGGATGAATAGATGGATATATAGATTCATAGATGGATGGATAGATTTAATATAGGTAGATAGATGGATGGATGGATAGATAGATAGATAGATAGATCTATGAAGAGATAGACATGGATGGATGGATAGATAGATGATAGATGGATGGATGGATGGATAGATAGATAGATGGAGGGCTGGAAGAGCGATAGATGGATGGATCTAATGATGGATGGATGGATGGTTGGTTGGGTGGATTGGAGGATAGATAGATAGATAGATAGATAGATGGATTCATGGATGGATGGATAGATTTAATATATATAGATAGATAGATAGATGGATATATAGATTCATAGATGGATGGATGGATAGATTTAATATAGATAGATAGGTAGATGGATAGATAGATAGATAGATGGAGCGCTGGAAGAGAGATAGATGGATGGATGTAATGATGGATAGATAAATAGATAGATAGATAGATAGATAGATAGATAGATGGAGGGCTGGAAGAGCGATAGAAGGATGGATGGATGGATGGATAGATAGATAGATAGATAGATAGATAGATAGATCTATAAAGAGATAGACATGGATGGATGGATGGATAGATAGATAGATAGATAGATAGAGGGCTGGAAGAGCGATAGAAGGATGGATGGATGGATGGATAGATAGATAGATAGATAGATAGATAGATAGATAGATGGAGCGCTGGAAGAGAGATAGATGGATGGATGTAATGATGGATGGATGGATTGATAGATAGATAGATCGATAAAGAGATAGACATGGATGGATGGATGGATAGATAGATAGATAGATAGATAGATA
>CM042334.1:14201787-14214287 GCA_023566125.1 Zingel zingel
AGATAGATCTATGAAGAGATAGACATGGATGGATGGATAGAAAGATGGATGGATGGATGGATAGATAGATAAAGAGATAGATAGATAGATGGAGGGTTGGAAGAGAGATAGAAGGATGGATGTAATGATGGATGGATAGATAGATAGATCTATGAAGAGATAGACATGGATGGATGGATTGATAGATAGATGATAGATGGATGGATGGATGGATGGATAGATAGATAGATTGATGGAGGGCTGGAAGAGAGATAGATGGATGGATGTAATGATGGATAGATAGATAGATAGATAGATAGATAGATAGTTAGATCTATGAAGAGATAGACATGGATAGATGGATAGATAGATGGAGGGCTGGAAGAGTGATAGAAGGATGGATGTAATGATAGATGGATGGATGGATTGATAGATAGATAGATAGATAGATAGATAGATAGACATGGATGGATGGATAGAAATATGGATAGATAGATAGATAGATAGATAGATAGATAGATAGATAGATAGATAGATAGATAGATAGATGGAGCGCTGGAAGAGAGATAGATGGATGGATGTAATGATGGATGGATGGATGGATTGATAGATAGATAGATCGATAAAGAGATAGACATGGATGGATGGATAGATAGATAGATAGATAGATAGATAGATGGAGGGCTGGAAGAGAGATAGATGGATGGAATTAATGATGGATAGATGGATAGATAGTTAGATCTATGAAGAGATAGACAGATGGATTGATAGATGGATGGATGGATGGATAGATAGATGGAGGGCTGGAAGAGTGATAGAAGGATGGATGTAATGATAGATGGATGGATTGATAGATAGATAGATAGACATGGATGGATGGATAGAAATATGGATAGATAGATAGATAGATAGATAGATAGATGGAGCGCTGGAAGAGAGATAGATGGATGGATGTAATGATGGATGGATGGATTGATAGATAGATAGATAGATCGATACAGAGATAGACATGGATGGATGGATGGATAGATAGATAGATAGATAGATAGATAGATGGATAGATAGATGAAGAGATAGACATGGATGGATGGATGGATATAAAGATGGATGGATGGATGGATGGGAGGCTAGATAGATAGATAGATGAAGAGATAGATGAAGAGATAGATAGATGAAGAGATAGACATGGATGGATGGATGGATGGATATAAAGATGGATGGATGGGAGGCTAGATAGATAGATAGATAGATAGATAGATAGATAGATAGATAGATGGATGGATGGATTCATGGATAGATTTAATATAGATAGATAGATAGATAGATAGATAGATGGATTGATTCATGGATGGATGGATATATTTAATATAGATAGATGGATGGATGGATGGATATATAGATTCATAGATGGATGGATGGATGGATAGATTTAATATAGATAGATAGGTAGATAGATGGATGGATAGATAGATAGATAGATGGAGGGCTGGAAGAGAGATAGATGGATGGAATTAATGATGGATAGATATAGTTAGATCTATGAAGAGATAGACATGGATGGATTGATAGATGGATGGATGGATAGATAGATGGATAGATAGATGGAGGGCTGGAAGAGTGATAGAAGGATGGATGTAATGATAGATGGATGGATTGATGGATAGATAGATAGATAGATAGATAGATAGATAGATAGATATATAGATAGATAAAGAGATAGACATGGATGGATGGATATAAATATGGATAGATAGATAGATAGATAGATGGAGCGCTGGAAGAGAGATAGAAGGATGGATGTAATGATGGATGGATGGATGGATGGATAGATAGATAGATAGATCTATAAAGAGATAGACATGGATGGATGGATAGATAGATAGATAGATGGAGCGCTGGAAGAGCGATAGAAGGATGGATGTAATGATGGATGGATGGATGGATTGATAGATAGATAAAGAGATAGACATGGATGGATGGATGGATGGATGGATAGATAGATAGATAAAGAGATAGACATGGATGGATGGATGGATAGATGGATAGATAGATAGATGGGAGGATAGATAGGTAGGTAGATAGATAGATAGATGGATGGATTCATGGATGGATAGATGGATGGATGGATGGATAGATGGATGGATGGATATATAGATTCATAGATGGATGGATAGATTTAATATAGGTAGATGGATGGATGGATGGATATATAGATAGATAGATAGATAGATAGATAGATAGATGGAGGGCTGGAAGAGAGATAGATGGATGGATGTAATGATGGATAGATAGATAGATAGATAGATAGATAGATAGATAGATAGATAGAGATAGACATGGATGGATGGATAGAAAGATGGATGGATGGATGGATAGATAGATAAAGAGATAGATAGATAGATGGAGGGTTGGAAGAGAGATAGAAGGATGGATGTAATGATGGATGGATAGATAGATAGATCTATGAAGAGATAGACATGGATGGATGGATAGAAAGATGGATGGATGGATGGATAGATAGATAAAGAGATAGATAGATAGATGGAGGGTTGGAAGAGAGATAGAAGGATGGATGAAATGATGGATGGATAGATAGATAGATCTATGAAGAGATAGACATGGATGGATGGATGGATAGATAGATGATAGATGGATGGATGAATGGATGGATAGATAGATAGATTGATGGAGGGCTGGAAGAGAGATAGATGGATGGATGTAATGATGGATAGATAGATAGATAGATAGTTAGATCTATGAAGAGATAGACATGGATAGATGGATAGATAGATGGAGGGCTGGAAGAGTGATAGAAGGATGGATGTAATGATAGATGGATGGATGGATTGATAGATAGATAGATAGATAGATAGATAGACATGGATGGATGGATAGAAATATGGATAGATAGATAGATAGATAGATAGATAGATAGATAGATGGAGCGCTGGAAGAGAGATAGATGGATGGATGTAATGATGGATGGATGGATGGATTGATAGATAGATAGATCGATAAAGAGATAGACATGGATGAATGGATGGATAGATAGATAGATAGATAGATAGATAGATGGAGGGCTGGAAGAGAGATAGATGGATGGAATTAATGATGGATAGATAGATAGATAGTTAGATCTATGAAGAGATAGACATAGATGGATTGATGGATGGATGGATGGATAGATAGATGGAGGGCTGGAAGAGTGATAGAAGGATGGATGTAATGATAGATGGATGGATTGATAGATAGATAGATAGACATGGATGGATGGATAGAAATATGGATAGATAGATAGATAGATAGATAGATAGATAGATAGATGGAGCGCTGGAAGAGAGATAGATGGATGTAATGATGGATGGATGGATTGATAGATAGATAGATAGATTGATAAAGAGATAGACATGGATGGATGGATGGATAGATAGATAGATAGATAGTTAGATAGATGAAGAGATAGACATGGATGGATGGATGGATATAAAGATGGATGGATGGATGGATTGGAGGCTAGATAGATAGATAGATGAAGAGATAGATGAAGAGATAGATAGATGAAGAGATAGACATGGATGGATGGATGGATATAAAGATGGATGGATGGGAGGCTAGATAGATAGATGGATAGATAGATAGATGGATAGATAGATAGATAGATAGATAGATAGATAGATGGATGGATTCATGGATAGATTTAATATAGATAGATAGATAGATAGATAGATAGATGGATTGATTCATGGATGGATGGATATATTTAATATAGATAGATGGATGGATGGATATATAGATTCATAGATGGATGGATGGATGGATAGATTTAATATAGATAGATAGGTAGATAGATGGATGGATAGATAGATAGATAGATGGAGGGCTGGAAGAGAGATAGATGGATGGAATTAATGATGGATAGATATAGTTAGATCTATGAAGAGATAGACATGGATGGATTGATAGATGGATGGATGGATGGATAGATAGATGGATAGATAGATGGAGGGCTGGAAGAGTGATGGATGTAATGATAGATGGATGGATTGATGGATAGATAGATAGATAGATAGATAGATAGATAGATAGATAGATAGATATATAGATAGATAAAGAGATAGACATGGATGGATGGATAGAAATATAGATAGATAGATAGATAGATAGATGGAGCGCTGGAAGAGAGATAGAAGGATGGATGTAATGATGGATGGATGGATGGATGGATAGATAGATAGATAGATCTATAAAGAGATAGACATGGATGGATGGATAGATAGATAGATAGATAGAGGGCTGGAAGAGCGATAGAAGGATGGATGTAATGATGGATGGATGGATGGATTGATAGATAGATAAAGAGATAGACATGGATGGATGGATGGATGGATAGATAGATAGATAAAGAGATAGACATGGATGGATGGATGGATGGATGGATGGATGGATAGATAGATAAATAGATGGGAGGATAGATAGATAGATAGATAGATAGATAGATAGATAGATGGATGGATGGATTCATGGATGGATAGATAGATAGATGGATGGATTCATGGATGAATAGATGGATGGATGGATGGATGGATAGATGGATGGATATATAGATTCATAGATGGATGGATAGATTTAATATAGGTAGATAGATGGATGGATGGATAGATAGATAGATAGATAGATAGATAGATAGATAGATAGATAGATCTATGAAGAGATAGACATGGATGGATGGATAGATAGATGATAGATGGATGGATGGATGGATGGATAGATAGATAGATGGAGGGCTGGAAGAGCGATAGATGGATGGATCTAATGATGGATGGATGGATGGTTGGGTGGGTGGATTGGAGGATAGATAGATAGATAGATAGATAGATGGATTCATGGATGGATGGATAGATTTAATATATATATAGATAGATAGATAGATGGATATATAGATTCATAGATGGATGGATGGATAGATTTAATATAGATAGATAGGTAGGTAGATGGATAGATAGATGGATAGATAGATAGATAGATAGATAGATAGATAGATAGATAGATAGATAGATAGATGGAGGGCTGGAAGAGAGATAGATGGATGGATGTAATGATGGATAGATAAATAGATAGATAGATAGATCTATGAAGAGATAGACATGGATGGATAGATAGATAGATGGAGGGCTGGAAGAGCGATAGAAGGATGGATGTAATGATGGATGGATGGATGGATGGATAGATTTAATATATATAGATAGATAGATAGATGGATATATAGATTCATAGATGGATGGATGGATAGATTTAATATAGATAGATAGGTAGATGGATAGATAGATAGATAGATAGATAGATGGAGCGCTGGAAGAGAGATAGATGGATGGATGTAATGATGGATAGATAAATAGATAGATAGATAGATGGAGGGCTGGAAGAGCGATAGAAGGATGGATGGATGGATGGATGGATGGATAGATAGATAGATATATAGATAGATCTATAAAGAGATAGACATGGATGGATGGATAGATAGATAGATAGATAGAGGGCTGGAAGAGCGATAGAAGGATGGATGTAATGATGGATGGATGGATGGATAGATAGATAGATCTATAAAGAGATAGACATGGATGGATGGATAGATGATAGATGGATGGATGGATAGATAGATAGATAGATAGATAGATAGATAAAGAGATAGACATGGATGGATGGATGGATGGATGGATAGATAGATAGATAGATAGATAGATAGATAGATAGATAGATAGATAGATAGATAGATAGATAGATAGATAGATAGATAGATAGATAGATAGATGGGAGGATAGATAGGTAGGTAGATAGATAGATGGATGGATTCATGGATGGATAGATAGATAGATAGATAGATGGATGGATTCATGGATGAATAGATGGATGGATGGATGGATGGATGGATAGATGGATGGATGGATATATAGATTCATAGATGGATGGATAGATTTAATATAGGTAGATAGATGGATGGATGGATGGATATATAGATAGATAGATAGATAGATAGATAGATAGATAGATAGATAGATGGAGGGCTGGAAGAGAGATAGATGGATGGATGTAATGATGGATAGATAGATAGATAGATAGATAGATAGATAGATAGATAGATAGATAGATAGAGATAGACATGGATGGATGGATAGAAAGATGGATGGATGGATGGATAAATAGATAAATAGATAGATAGATAGATGGAGGGTTGGAAGAGAGATAGAAGGATGGATGTAATGATGGATGGATAGATAGATAGATCTATGAAGAGATAGACATGGATGGATGGATGGATAGGTAGATGATAGATGGATGGATGGATGGATAGATAGATTGATGGAGGGCTGGAAGAGAGATAGATGGATGGATGTAATGATGGATAGATAGATAGATAGATAGTTAGATCTATGAAGAGATAGACATGGATGGATTGATAGATGGATGGATGGATGGATAGATAGATGGATAGACATGGATGGATGGATAGAAATATGGATAGATAGATAGATAGATAGATGGAGCGCTGGAAGAGAGATAGATGGATGGATGTAATGATGGATGGATGGATTGATAGATAGATAGATCGATAAAGAGATAGACATGGATGGATGGATGGATAGATAGATAGATAGATAGATAGATAGATAGATAGATGAAGAGATAGACATGGATGGATGGATGGATATAAAGATGGATGGATGGGAGGCTAGATAGATAGATAGATAGATAGATGAAGAGATAGACATGGATGGATGGATGGATAGATAGATAGATAGATATATGGATTCATGGATAGATTTAATATATATAGATAGATAGATAGATGGATATATAGATTCATAGATGGATGGATGGATAGATTTAATATAGATAGATAGGTAGATGGATAGATAGATAGATAGATGGAGCGCTGGAAGAGAGATAGATGGATGGATGTAATGATGGATAGATAAATAGATAGATAGATAGATAGATAGATAGATAGATCTATGAAGAGATAGACATGGATGGATAGATAGATAGATGGAGGGCTGGAAGAGCGATAGAAGGATGGATGTAATGATGGATGGATGGATGGATGGATAGATAGATAGATAGATAGATAGATCTATAAAGAGATAGACATGGATGGATGGATAAATAGATAGATAGATAGATAGAGGGCTGGAAGAGCGATAGAAGGATGGATGTAATGATGGATGGATTGATAGATAGATTGATAGATAGATCTATAAAGAGATAGACATGGATGGATGGATAGATGATAGATGGATGGATGGATAGATAGATAGATAGATAGATAAAGAGATAGACATGGATGGATGGATGGATGGAGGGATAGATAGATGGATGGATTCATGGATGAATAGATGGATGGATGGATAGATGGATGGATGGATATATAGATTCATAGATGGATGGATAGATTTAATATAGGTAGATAGATGGATGGATAGATAGATAGATAGATAGATAGATAGATAGATAGATAGATGGAGGGCTGGAAGAGAGATAGATGGATGGATGTAATGATGGATAGATAGATAGATAGATAGAGATAGACATGGATGGATGGATAGAAAGATGGATGGATGGATTGATGGATGGATAGATAGATAAAGAGATAGATAGATAGATGGAGGGTTGGAAGAGAGATAGGATGGATGTAATGATGGATGGATAGATAGATAGATCTATGAAGAGATAGACATGGATGGATGGATAGATAGATGATAGATGGATGGATGGATAGATAGATAGATTGATGAGGGCTGGAAGAGAGATAGATGGATGGATGTAATGATGGATGGATAGATAAATAGATAGATAGATGAAGAGATAGATAGATGAAGAGATAGACATGGATGGATGGATATAAAGATGGATGGATGGATGGGAGGCTAGATAGATAGATAGATAGATAGATAGATAGATAGATAGATGGATTCATGGATGGATGTATAGATTTAATATAGATAGATGGATAGATGGATAGGTAGATTTAATATAGATAGGTGGATGGATGGATAGATAGATAGATGGATAGGTAGATTTAATATAGATAGGTGGATGGATGGATGGATGGATGGATAGATTTAATATAGATAGGTAGATAGATGGAAGAATGGATATATAGATAGATAGATGGATACATAGATAGATAGATAGATAGATAGATAGATGGAGGGCTGGAAGAGAGATAGATGGATGGAATTAATGATGGATAGATAGATAGATAGATAGATAGATAGATAGATAGATAGATAGATAGATAGACATGGATGGATGGATAGAAATATGGATAGATAGATAGATAGATAGATAGATAGATAGATGGAGCGCTGGAAGAGAGATAGATGGATGGATGTAATGATGGATGGATGGATGGATTGATAGATAGATAGATAGATCGATAAAGAGATAGACATGGATGGATGGATGGATAGATAGATAGATAGATAGATGAAGAGATAGACATGTATGGATGGATGGATATAAAGATGGATGGATGGATGGATGGATGGGAGGCTAGATAGATAGATAGATAGATAGATAGATGAAGAGATAGATGAAGAGATAGATAGATGAAGAGATAGACATGGATGGATGGATGGATGGATGGATATAAAGATGGATGGATGGGAGGCTAGATGGATAGAAAGATAGATAGATGGATGGATGGATTCATGGATGGATGGATATATTTAATATAGATGGATGGATGGATGGATGGATATATAGATTCAAAGATGGATGGATGGATAGATTTAATATAGATAGATAGGTAGATGGATAGATAGATAGATAGATAGATGGAGGGCTGGAAGAGAGATAGATGGATGGATGTAATGATGGATAGATAAATAGATAGATAGATAGATAGATAGATAGATAGATAGATCTATGAAGAGATAGACATGGATGGATAGATAGATAGAAAGATAGATGGAGGGCTGGAAGAGCGATAGAAGGATGGATGTAATGATGGATGGATGGATGGATAGATAGATAGATAGATAGATCTATAAAGAGATAGACATGGATGGATGGATAGATGATAGATAGATGGATGGATGGATAGATAGATAGATAAAGAGATAGACATGGATGGATGGATGGATGGATAGATAGATAGATAAATAGATGGGAGGATAGATAGGTAGGTAGATGGATGGATGGATGGATGGATGGATTCATGGATGGATAGCTAGATAGATAGATGGAGGGCTGGAAGAGAGATAGATGGATGGAATTAATGATGGATAGATAGATAGATAGATAGATAGATAGTTAGATCTATGAAGAGATAGAAATGGATGGATTGATAGATGGATGGATGGATGGATAGATAGATGGATAGATAGATGGAGGGCTGGAAGAGTGATAGAAGGATGGATGTAATGATAGATGGATGGATTGATAGATAGATAGATAGATAGACATGGATGGAAGGATAGAAATATGGATAGATAGATAGATAGATAGATAGATAGATGGAGCGCTGGAAGAGAGATAGATGGATGGATGTAATGATGGATGGATGGATTGATAGATAGATAGATAGATGGATAAAGAGATAGACATGGATGGATGGATGATAGATAGATAGATAGATGAAGAGATAGATAGATGAAGAGATAGACATGGATTGATGGATGGATGGATATAAAGATGGATGGATGGAAGGCTAGACAGATAGATAGATAGATAGATGGATGGATTCATGGATGGATGGATATATTTAATATAGATAGATGGATGGATGGATATATAGATTCATAGATGGATGGATGGATAGATTTAATATAGATAGATAGATAGATAGATAGATAGATAGATAGATGGATGGAGGGCTGGAAGAGAGATAGATGGATGGAATTAATGATGGATAGATAGATAGTTAGATCTATGAAGAGATTGACATGGATGGATTGATAGATGGATGGATGGATAGATAGATAGATGGATAGATAGATGGAGGGCTGGAAGAGTGATAGAAGGATGGATGTAATGATAGATGGATGGATTGATGGATAGATAGATAGATAGATAGATAGATAGATAAAGAGATAGACATGGATGGATGGATAGAAATATGGATAGATAGATAGATAGATGGAGCGCTGGAAGAGAGATAGATGGATGGATATAATGATAGATGGATGGATGGATTGATAGATAGATAGATAGATAGGTAGATCGATAAAGAGATAGACATGGATGGATGGATGGATATATGGATGGATGGATGGATGGATGGGAGGCTAGATAGATAGATAGATAGATAGATAGATAGATAGATAGATAGATGAAGAGATAGATAGATGAAGAGATAGACATGGATGATGGATGGATATAAAGATGGATGGATGGATGGGAGGCTAGATAGATAGATAGATAGATAGATGGATGGATTCATGGATGGATGGATAGATTTAATATAGATAGATAGATAGATAGATAGATAGATAGATAGATGGATGGATTCATGGATGGATGGATATATTTAAAATAGATAGGTGGATGGATGGATGGATGGATATATAGATTCATAGATGGATGGATGGATAGATTTAATATAGATAGATAGGTAGATAGATGGATGGATAGATAGATAGATAGATAGATAGATAGATAGATAGATGGAGGGCTGGAAGAGAGATAGATGGATGGAATTAATGATGGATAGATAGATAGATAGATAGATAGATAGTTAGATCTATGAAGAGATAGACATGGATAGATTGATGGATGGATGGATAGATAGATGGATAGATAGATGGAGGGCTGGAAGAGTGATAGAAGGATGGATGTAATGATAGATGGATGGATTGATAGATAGATAGATAGATAGATAGACATGGATGGATGGATAGAAATATGGATAGATAGATAGATGGAGCGCTGGAAGAGAGATAGATGGATGGATGTAATGATAGATGGATGGATGGATGGATGGATTGATAGATAGATAGATCGATAAAGAGATAGACATGGATGGATGGATGGATAGATGGATAGATAGATGGATGGAGGGCTGGAAGAGCGATAGAGGGATGGATGTAATGATGGATGGATGGATTGATAGATAGATAGATAGATCTATAAACAGATAGACATGGATGGATGGATGGATAGATAGATGATAGATGGATGGATGGATGGATGGATGGATGGATAGATAGATAGATGGATGGAGGGCTGGAAGAGAGATAGATGGATGGATGTAATTATGGATAGATAGATAGATAGATAGATAGATAGATAGATAGATCTATGAAGAGATAGACATGGATGGATGGATGGATATATAGATAGATAGATAGATAGATAGAGGGCTGGAAGAGAGATAGAAGGATGGATGTAATGATAGATGGATGGATAGATAGATAGATAGATAGATAGATAGATAGATAGATAGATAGATAGATAGATAGATCGATAAAGAGATAGATAGATAGATAGATAGATAGATAAAGAGATAGACATAGATGGATGGATTCATGGATTCATGGATGGATGGATATATTTAATATAGATAGGTGGATGGATGGATGGATGGATATATAGATTCATAGATGGATGGATGGATAGATTTAATATAGATAGATAGGTAGATAGATGGATGGAGGGCTGGAAGAGAGATAGATGGATGGAATTAATGATGGATAGATAGATAGATAGTTAGATCTATGAAGAGATAGACATGGATGGATTGATAGATGGATGGATGGATGGATAGATAGATAGATGGATAGATAGATGGAGGGCTGGAAGAGTGATAGAAGGATGGATGTAATGATAGATGGATGGATTGATAGATAGATAGATAGATAGATAGATAGATAGGTAGATAGATAGATAAAGAGATAGACATGGTTGGATGGATAGAAATATGGATAGATAGATAGATAGATGGAGCGCTGGAAGAGAGATAGATGGATGGATGTAATGATGGATGGATGGATGGATTGATAGATAGATAGATAGATAGATAGATAGATAGATAGATAGATCGATAAAGAGATAGACATGGATGGATGGATAGATGGATAGATGGATAGATAGATGGATGGAGGGCTGGAAGAGCGATAGAGGGATGGATGTAATGATGGATGGATGGATTGATAGATAGATAGATAGATCTATAAACAGATAGACATGGATGGATGGATGGATAGATAGATGATAGATGGATGGATAGATAGATAGATGGATGGAGGGCTGGAAGAGAGATAGATGGATGGATGTAATTATGGATAGATAGATAGATAGATAGATAGATAGATAGATAGATCTATGAAGAGATAGACATGGATGGATGGATGGATATATAGATAGATAGATAGATAGATAGATAGATAGATAGAGGGCTGGAAGAGAGATAGAAGGATGGATGTAATGATAGATGGATGGATAGATAGATAGATAGATAGATAGATAGATCGATCGATAAAGAGATAGATAGATAGATAGATAAAGAGATAGACATAGATGGA
>CM042334.1:14444287-14451787 GCA_023566125.1 Zingel zingel
ACATGGATAGATGGATGGATGGATGGATGGATGGATGGATAGATTTAATATGGATAGATCGATCGGTCGGTACATCGGTCGATAAGGAGATAGACATGGATCGGTCGATAAACAGATAGACATGGATGGATGGATGGATGGATGGATAGATAGTTAGATAGATAGATAGATAGATAGATTGGTGGATTCATGGATGGATGGATAGATTTAATATAGATAGATCGATCGGTCGGTCGATCGGTCGATCGATAAAGAGATAGACATGGATAGATGGTTGGATGGATGGATGGATGGATAGATTTAATATGGATAGATCGACAGATTGGCCGATCGATCGGTCGGTCGATCGATCGGTCGGTCGATCGGTCGATCAGTCGATCGGTCGATCGATAAAGAGATAGACATGGATGGATGGATGGATGGATGGATGGATGGATGGATGGATGGATGGATAGATAGATAGATAGATAGATAGATAGATAGATAGATAGATAGATAGATAGATGGATTCATGGATGGATGGATAGATTTAATATAGATAGATCGATCGGTCGATCGGTCGATCGATAAAGAGATAGACATGGATAGATGGATGGATGGATAGATTTAATATGGATAGATCGACCGATCTGCCGATCGATCGATCGGTCGATCGGTCGATCGATAAAGAGATAGACATGGATGGATGGATGGATGGATAGATAGTTAGATAGATAGATAGATAGATAGATAGATAGATGGATTCATGGATGGATGGATAGATTTAATATAGATAGATCGATCGGTCGGTCGATCGGTCGATCGATAAGGAGATAGACATGGATAGATAGATGGATGGATGGATAGATAGTTAGATAGATAGATAGATAGATAGATAGATAGATAGATAGATAGATAGATAGATGGATTCATGGATGGATGGATAGATTTAATATGGATAGATCGACCGATCGGCCGAT
Organism: Zingel zingel; assembly: GCA_023566125.1. Classification (NCBI taxonomy): domain Eukaryota; kingdom Metazoa; phylum Chordata; class Actinopteri; order Perciformes; family Percidae; genus Zingel; species Zingel zingel. The sequence goes on from CM042334.1 coordinate 14,445,247, forward strand.
CGATCGGTCGATCGATTGGTCGGTCGATCGGTCGATAAAGAGATAGACATGGATCGGTCGATAAAGAGCTAGACATGGATGGATGGATGGATGGATGGATGGATGGATGGATAGATAGATAGATAGATAGATAGATAGATAGATAGATAGATAGATGGATTCATGGATGGATGGATAGATTTAATATAGATAGATTGATCGGTCGGTCGATTGGTCGATCGATAAAGAGATAGACATGGATAGATGGATGGATGGATAGATTTAATATGGATAGATCGACCGATCGGCCGATCGATCGATCGATCGACATGGATAGATGGATGGATGGATGGATGGATAGATAGATAGATAGATAGATAGATGGATTCATGGATGGATGGATAGATTTAATATAGATAGATCGATCGGTCGGCCGATCGATCGGTTGGTCGGTCGATCGGTCGATCGATCGGTCGGTCGGTCGATCGCTAAAGAGATAGACATGGATGGATGGATGGATGGATGGATAGATAGTTAGATAGATAGATAGATAGATAGATAGATGGATTCATGGATGGATGGATAGATTTAATATAGATAGATCGATCGGTCAGTCGATAGGTCGATCGATAAAGAGATAGACATGGATAGATGGATTGATGGATGGATGGATGGATGGATAGATTTAATATGGATAGATGGATAGATCGGCCGATCAATTGGCCGATCGATCGATCGGTCGGTCGATCGGCCGATCGATAAAGAGATAGACATTGTTGGATGGATGGATGGATGGATGGATGGATAGATAGTTAGATAGATAGATAGATAGATAGATAGATAGATAGATAGATAGATGGATTCATGGATGGATGGATAGATTCAATATAGATAGATCGATCGGTCGGTCGATCGATAAAGAGATAGACATGGATAGATGGATGGATGGATGGATAGATTTAATATGGATAGATCGACCGATCGACCGATCGATCGGTCGATCGGTCGATCGGTCTGTCGATCGGCCGATTGGTCGATCGATCGATAGATAGATAGATAGATAGATAGATAGATTCATGGATGGATGGATAGATTTAATATAGATAGATCGATCGATCGGTCGATCGGTCGATCTATCCATATTAAATCTATCCATCCATCCATCTATCCATGTCTATCTCTTTATCGATCGACCGACCGATCAATCTATCTATATTAAATCTATCCATCCATCCATGAATACATCTATCTATGTCTATCTCTTAATCGATCGACCGATCGACCGATCGACCGACCGACCTACCGATCGATCGACCGACCGATCGATCGGCCGATCGTTCGATCTATCCATATTAAATCTATCCATCCATCCATGAAGCCATCTATCTATCTATCTATCTATCTATCTATCTATCCATCCATCCATCCATCCATCCATGTCTATGTCTTTATCGATCGGCCGATCGACCGACCGATCGATCTATCTATATTAAATCAATCCATCCATCCATCCATCCATCAATCCATCTATCCATGTCTATCTCTTTATCGATCGACCGATCGACCGACCGATCGATCTATCTATATTAAATCTATCCATCCATCCATGAATCCATCTATCTATCTATCTATCTATCCATCCATCCATCCATCCATCCATGTCTATCTCTTTATCGATCGGCCGATCGACCGACCAATCGACCGACCGATCGATCTATCTATATTAAATCTATCCATACATCCATGAATCCATCTATCTATCTATCTATCGATCGACCGACCGACCGACCGATCGATCGACCGATCGACCGACCGATCGACCGATCGATCGACCGATCGACCGACCGATCGATCGACCGATCGATCGATCGGCCGATCGGTCGATCTATCCATATTAAATCTATCCATCCATCCATCTATCCATGTCTATCTCTTTATCGATCGACCGATCGACCGACCGATCGATCTATCTATATTAAATCAATCCATCCATCCATGAATCCATCTATCTATCTATCTATCTATCTATCTATCTATCCATCTATCTATCTTACTATCTATCCATCCATCCATCCATCCATCCATCCATGTCTATCTCTTTATCGATCGACCGATCGACCGACCGATTGGCCGATCGATCGGCCGATCGGTCGATCTATCCATATTAAATCTATCCATCCATCCATCCGTCTATCCATGTCTATCTCTTTATCGATCGACCGATCGACCGACCGACCGATTGGCCGATCGATCGGCCGATCGGTCGATCTATCCATATTAAATCTATCCATCCATCCATCCATCCATGCATGTCTATCTCTTTATCAAACAATCCATGTCTATCTCTTTATCGACCGATCGACCGACCGATCGACCGATCGACCGACCGACCGACCGACCGACCGACCGACCGATCGATCGGCCGATCGGTCGATCTATCCATATTAAATCTATCCATCCATCCATGAATCCATCTATCTCTCTATCTGTCTATCTAACTAACTATCTATCCATCCATCCATCCATCCATCCATGTCTATCTCTTTATCGATCGGCCGATCGACCGACCGATCGATCGATCGGCCGATCGATCAGCCGATCTATCGATCTATCCATATTAAATCTATCCATCCATCCATCCATCCATCAATCCATCTATCCATGTCTATCTCTTTATCGATCGACCGATCGACCGACCGATCGATCTATCTATATTAAATCTATCCATCCATCCATGAATCCATCTATCTATCTATCTATCTATCTATCTATCTATCTATCTATCTATCTATCTATCTATCTATCTATCTATCTATCTATCTATCCATCCATCCATCCATCCATCCATGTCTATCTCTTTATCGATCGGCCGATCGACCGACCAATCGACCGACCGATCGATCTATCTATATTAAATCTATCCATCCATCCATGAATCTATCTATCTATCTATCTATCTATCTATCTATCTATCTATCTATCTATCTATCTATCTATCTATCTATCTATCTATCTATCTATCTATCCATCCATCCATCCATCCATCCATCCATGTCTATCTCTTTATCGATCGACCGATTGACCGACCGACCGATCGACCGACCGACCGAGCGACCGATCGACCGATCGACCGAGCGACTGATCGATCGTTCGGCCAATCGGCCGATCGGCCGATCGGTCGATCTATCCATATTAAATCTATCCATCCATCCATCTATCCATGTCTATCTCTTTATCGATCGACCGATCGACCGATCGATCGATCTATCTATATTAAATCTATCCATCCATCCATGAATCCATCTATCTATCTATCTATCGATCGACCGACCGATCGATCGACCGACCGACCGACCGATCGACCGACCGATCGACCGACCGATCGACCGACCGATCGACCGACCGATCGACCGATCGACCGAGCGACCGATCGATCGTTCGGCCAATCGGCCGATCGGCCGATCGGTCAATCTATCCATATTAAATCTATCCATCCATCCATCCATCTATCCATGTCTATCTCTTTATCGATCGACCGATCGACCGACCGATCGATCTATCTATATTAAATCTATCCATCCATCCATGAATCCATCTATCTATCTATCTATCGATCGACCGACCGACCGACCGATCGATCGACCGATCGACCGACCGATCGACCGATCGATCGACCGATCGGCCGATCGGTCGATCTATCCATATTAAATCTATCCATCCATCCATCTATCCATGTCTATCTCTTTATCGATCGACCGATCGACCGACCGATCGATCTATCTATATTAAATCCATCCATCCATCCATCCATCCATCCATCCATGTCTATGTCTTTATCGATCGGCCGATCGACCGACCAATCAACCGACCGATCGATCTATCTATATTAAATCTATCCATCCATCCATGAATCCATCTATCTATCTATCTATATATCTATCTATCTATCTATCTATCTATCTATCTATCTATCTATCTATCTATCTATCTATCTATCTATCCATCCATCCATCCATCCATCCATCCATGTCTATCTCTTTATCGATCGACCGATTGACCGACCGACCGATCGACCGACCGACCGAGCGACCGATCGACCGATCGACCGAGCGACTGATCGATCGTTCGGCCAATCGGCCGATCGGCCGATCGGTCGATCTATCCATATTAAATCTATCCATCCATCCATCTATCCATGTCTATCTCTTTATCGATCGACCGATCGACCGATCGATCGATCTATCTATATTAAATCTATCCATCCATCCATGAATCCATCTATCTATCTATCTATCGATCGACCGACCGATCGATCGACCGACCGACCGACCGATCGACCGACCGATCGACCGACCGATCGACCGACCGATCGACCGACCGATCGACCGATCGACCGAGCGACCGATCGATCGTTCGGCCAATCGGCCGATCGGCCGATCGGTCAATCTATCCATATTAAATCTATCCATCCATCCATCCATCTATCCATGTCTATCTCTTTATCGATCGACCGATCGACCGACCGATCGATCTATCTATATTAAATCTATCCATCCATCCATGAATCCATCTATCTATCTATCTATCGATCGACCGACCGACCGATCGATCGACCGATCGACCGACCGATCGACCGATCGATCGACCGATCGGCCGATCGGTCGATCTATCCATATTAAATCTATCCATCCATCCATCTATCCATGTCTATCTCTTTATCGATCGACCGATCGACCGACCGATCGATCTATCTATATTAAATCCATCCATCCATCCATCCATCCATCCATCCATGTCTATGTCTTTATCGATCGGCCGATCGACCGACCAATCAACCGACCGATCGATCTATCTATATTAAATCTATCCATCCATCCATGAATCCATCTATCTATCTATCTATATATCTATCTATCTATCTATCTATCTATCTATCTATCTATCTATCTATCTATCTATCTATCTATCTTACTATCTATCCATCCATCCATCCATCCATCCATCCATGTCTATCTCTTTATCGATCGACCGATCGACCGACCGACCGATTGGCCGATCGATCGGCCGATCGGTCGATCTATCCATATTAAATCTATCCATCCATCCATCCGTCTATCCATATCTATCTCTTTATCGATCGACCGATCGACCGACCGACCGATTGGCCGATCGATCGGCCGATCGGTCGATCTATCCATATTAAATCTATCCATCCATCCATCCATCCATGCATGTCTATCTCTTTATCAAACAATCCATGTCTATCTCTTTATCGACCGATCGACCGACCGATCGACCGATCGACCGACCGACCGGCCGATCGATCGGCCGATCGGTCGATCTATCCATATTAAATCTATCCATCCATCCATGAATCCATCTATCTATCTATCTGTCTATCTAACTAACTATCTATCCATCCATCCATCCATCCATCCATGTCTATCTCTTTATCGATCGGCCGATCGACCGACCGATCGATCGATCGGCCGATCGATCAGCCGATCTATCGATCTATCCATATTAAATCTATCCATCCATCCATCCATCCATCCATCCATCCATGTCTATGTCTTTATCGATCGGCCGATCGACCGACCAATCGACCGACCGATCGATCTATCTATATTAAATCTATCCATCCATCCATGAATCTATCTATCTATCTATCTATCTATCTATCTATCTATCTATCTATCTATCTATCTATCTATCTATCCATCCATCCATCCATCCATCCATCCATCCATCCATCCATGTCTATCTCTTTATCGATCGACCGATTGACCGACCGACCGATCGACCGACCGACCGATCGACCGAGCGACCGATCGACCGATCGACCGACCGAGCGACCGATCGATCGTTCGACCAATCGGCCGATCGGCCGATCGGTCGATCTATCCATATTAAATCTATCCATCCATCCATCCATCCATCTATCCATGTCTATCTCTTTATCGATCGACCGATCGACCGATCGATCGATCTATCTATATTAAATCTATCCATCCATCCATGAATCCATCTATCTATCTATCTATCGATCGACCGACCGATCGACCGACCGATCGACCGACCGATCGACCGACCGATCGACCGATCGACCGAGCGACCGATCGATCGTTCGGCCGATCGGCCGATCGGCCGATCGGTCGATCTATCCATATTAAATCTATCCATCCATCCATCCATCTATCCATGTCTATCTCTTTATCGATCGACCGATCGACCGACCGATCGATCTATCTATATTAAATCTATCCATCCATCCATGAATCCATCTATCTATCTATCTATCTATCTATCTTACTATCTATCCATCCATCCATCCATCCATCCATGTCTATCTCTTCATCGATCGACCGATCGACCGACCGACCGATTGGCCGATCGATCGGCCGATCGGTCGATCTATCCATATTAAATCTATCCATCCATCCATCCGTCTATCCATGTCTATCTCTTTATCGATCGACCGATCGACCGATCGATCTATCTATATTAAATCTATCCATCCATCCATGAATCCATCTATCTATATATTTATCTATCTATCTAA